>PVKU01004275.1:0-150000 GCA_004027475.1 Anoura caudifer | reverse complement strand
TAACTTCGCAAAATAAAATGAATATAAATAGTGCTGGAAGTTTTCAGGCTCTCACAACCTAAACAAGCTATCATCTCATTAAAACTGATGGCAAGGCAAATGTTGCCTCTCGTTCCATCCCAGAATTACCTTCCACCGTTCCTCAGCCATGTCCAGAGCTCGTGTGATGTGGGAGATAAAAAACTTTAAAAATTCAACTTCTAAAGCATAATAGCTACATCCAAATAATGGAACACTGCAAGTAGCCACTAAAATGCTAATAATGACGTGGGAAGGCCTACCCAATGCACTGCCAAATGCAAAAAGTTAGACATGTTGGAAAACAATTTACTTTATGATCACATTTTTATTCAACAGTTCATTTATGTGGCAAGAATGGGAGAAAAAGAGGATGAATTATGGCTGGAAAGAAATAATCAAAATATTAACAGTAATTATTAACTCTGGGTGGTGGGATTTTAATTTTCTTAACAGATAGTGTTTTGCTTAACTAGTTTTCTATCGTATATGGACCCAGAATTTTTATATTGATTTTAGAAAGAGATGGGGGGTGAAGGGGAAGAGAGAGAGAGACATCAATTTGTTGATCCATTGGTTGGTTCTTGTATGTGCCCTGATGGGGGATCCAGCCTGCAACCTGGACTTATCAGGACCAACTGAGCTATCTGGGCTATCTGGACAGGGTAGCGCTGTATTTTCTTTTTCTTTCTTTTCTTTCTTCTTTTTTTTAATGAAAGAAAATTGTGAGAAGCCTTGGCCAGGTAGTTCCATTGGTTAGAGTGTTGTCCCTAATAACACCAAGGTTTCAGGTTCCATCTCTGGTCAGGGCACAAACAAGAAGCAACCAATGAATGTGTAAATAAGGGGAGCAACAAATTGATGTTTGCATCTCTCTCTCTCTCTCTCTCCCTCTCTCTCTCTCTCTCTCTCTCTCTCTCTCTCTCTCTCTCGATTAACAGATTAAAACAAAAGAAAAAGAAAATTGTGAAGTTAGTCTTTGAGACCCTACACACCCCTTTTGATTCTCTTTTGTCCCCTTTCATCTCCCCCCCTCACCCCCACCCCCGGCCCCATGCGTTCCAGGTGCCCTTGTGAGTTCTCTAACACCCCAAGGCTGGAGACAGCTTTCTATAATACATGAAGCACATTCCCCACACAGCCCCCATCCCATGTGAGTCTTAACTGAATATACACACCACATTCACATCTTCAATTCCATCCTCTCTGCCCAATCCCAGCCCCCCTTCCAGTCACATAAATAATTGCATTAGTTTCCTATTGGTCTCCTTCCCTTTTTCGGTCAGTATCATGCTGAGCTGCAAATAACAGAAAACCCAACTGGAGTGACTTAACCACCTGGGGTTTCTCACAAACCTGGGAGTGGGCAATTCTCAGAAGGAACAGGGAACACAGCTCTGCCATTTTTAACACCTAGGCCTCATCCCCTGCTTGTCTCATTGTCCTAAGATGTTTGCTGTACCTCCAGACCTCACATCCGTATTCACATAGGAAGGGGAGAGACAAGAACCCTCAGTTTATTTTTATTTACTTTACCTGTATAACAAGGCTACAACTAGCTACAAGGAATCTAGGGTAGTAAGTGTGTTTACCTGGGTGTATTGCCACCCATATTAAATTGGAATTCCATTGGTAACAAAGATGGATGGGAACTGAGTGAGCAACCAAGTGTGTCTGCCATACTTCCCTAAGAGGAAAGTCAAAACTTGTAGGTATAAGGCCTTCAAAACAAGTCCTCTGTCTTTTCTGCCTTCCTTCCCTTATCTCCTGTTGGCTTTGAGTTGTGAGAAGGCCTCCTAGCACTGTATGTTGGCTCATGCCTTTGAACCTTTTTACATTTTCACATACAATTATCTGGAATGTCCTTTCTTGCTTTCGCCCTTTTCCCCTCATTAGGAAGAGAGGGCTGCCCATCCTTTGAACCCTCTTCCTATTTAGGGTACTTACTCTCTCCTTGAATCTAGGTGTGAGGATGCCATCCATCCTTCTTCCCCCCATCTCCGTAATAGAGGCTGAAAAAGCCTTATAACTGGTTTCAAAGACTCCCTTTCAGCTACAAAGGCAGCCTGTGACCTAGGTCCAGCCAGTCAGATATGCCTACCCCAAATTTCAGTCAGAGCTATCCATGTAAAGAAGCAGGTAAGGATCCATCCTGGTAAAGAGCAGAGGCCATAATATTAGGCAGCCACAGATATAGCTAAGAGCAGCAACAGCAGGTCTGTAACTGGGGTTTACAGTTGTCCAGAAGCATCGACAGTAGTATCTACCCCAGGCTGGTTTTGTAGCATCACTCTGCCATAATCTTAGACTTTGCCTAGCCTGTGCTTACTGCTGTCCGAATTTCCAAAAGTGGCTTTGCAGCCTTCCCAACAATTCTACAAACTGTTTGATAGCCTTCCAGTAAGTTTTCTGATTAAATCAGCCCTAGTCAATTTTTCTTTCTCTTTCTTTTCTTTTTTTTTTTTTTCTTTCCAAATACTACATATAGCTTCCTTTCTCGATCCACGATCACCTGCTGGGAAAACTCATGTTTTTTTCCAAGTATCGCCTTCTGAATAAAGCATTCCTGCAATCCCCTAGGCTGACTCAGAAGCCCCCCCCCCCTTTTTATTCTATCCTAGTGTAGCAAGGGTCATATTGAACTATTCCTGACAGTTTGTTTCTCTCCCTTCTAAATGGTAAATTCCCTGTGAATTTATCAAGGGACCATGTCCCTGATCTTTGTACCCCTGCCTGGCACACAAAAGGCACTCAATAAATTTTTAATGAAGGAATAAATAAATATGAGTCAACACACAGATATGTGTCAGTGATCAATGAATGTGAAATATCTTATCCCTGAAAAGGAAAATCTGACTTGGAGGAGCCTTCTCTCTAGGCCCTCTAGACTGGACAGGTCTGTCTGGTCCCACCACTTTTGCCTCTTTCTAGACACTGACCTGACCCCTTTCTCCCCTGCTTACAGATCCCAGCAGATCCCTGCAGCAAGCGGAGTAAAGGCCAAACTCCTAGCTCAGGAGTCCTAGCACAGCGCCAAGGCCCTTCGTAATTTGGTTCTAGTATCTTTTCAACCTTCCCTCACACTGCTCCCCAACGTAGCTCCGTAAGAGCCATCAGAGTGGCTTACACACTCCCAACAGAGCAGATCTAGCGATTTCTGGCCCTTGCACACAAGGGCACCCTTGGCTGGAAACTTATCCTCTCCCTAATGGTCGATCAGGCATATACACAACCACCAATGTGCACATGTGCATGCACACACACGTACACCCCCCACACACATGCCCCCCAAAGCACACAAAGATTTGAGGACACACACATGAAAAGTTTAAAATTTGTCCTATAAGCAAAATTTAATTTGTGCTTCTCCTTTTCTGTCCCATGATCAAGAAATATTCCAGAAAAGCTAACAGGAACATCAGATATACAAAAGAAATGGTCAAGAATTGAAACATCAGGAATCCAATTTAATAGAGCAATAAAACATTATTTTTAATTAAATGATATTAATTTGCATATTGAATAGGGAATATATTCTCATGGTTCAAAATCATAGTGTCTCCCTCTAATCCCTGTCCTCCTACTGCCAAGGTCCCCTTCCTGGGCCACCAATTATTATTTTCTCATTTTTTCCTTTCATGCTTTCTTTATGCACAAGCAAGAACATACTGATTTTTATACAAATGTTAGCATACTATACAAAATATACTGAACCTTCTTTTGTTACTTATTTATCCTTAGTATCTGTATATGTTAAGAGCTTTTTTATTAAAAATGGCCTCTGTTCTCAGTTGATTGGGCATCCTTCCACAAAGCAAAATATCACCGGTTCAATTCCCGGTCAGGGCACACACCTGGGTCACGGGTTCAGTCCATGGTCAGGGTGCATACTACAGGCAACCAATCAATGATTCTTTCCCTCTTTTTCTCCCTTCCCTCTTTTTCTCCCTTCCCCTCTCTCTAAAAATAAATAAATAAAATCTTTTTTTTTAAATTGGCCTCTTCTAACTGAATTCCCTCTATGGGTAGAGCTCACAGCCTCTGAAGGAATGGACTGTAACTTATTTAACTAAATCACCACTGATTACCATTCAAGATGTTTTCAATCTTTTGACTCTACCTCCCCTCCCCCTCAAAAACTGCTTCAGAGAAAATCTTGTATGTATGACATTTTCTAAAGCAGGAATCTTAATCCCATCCAGTCTCATGTACAATTGGGATAAAGGGGTCAGCAAGTTGTCAGGTACCAGAATTTGGGCACAAAAAAATCATGGTGGTCAAACAGTTCTAAAAGTATAAACAAATTAATAAATAAAATAAAATCATAGTCTACACAAACACCAAACCTAAAAAGAAAGGAGAAACTCGTCCCCATGCTAATCTATTCCCAAGGAACAGGAAGAGCCGGAAATAAAGGTACATGTTTTTGACCTCCAGTGAGTCGGTTCTTGGAACCTGCCCTTCCCCTTCTTCCCTCTGTCTCTGCTTCCTTTTCCTCAACTGCATATTCTGCCCAGAAACTACTGGGCTTCCTGGCATTTTTATGAACAATTCTAAATGCTCCAGTAATAATTTTCATAACCACAGCCTCTTCTAACTCAAATGCTCTCTGGATGTAGTGCTCGCTGCCTCTGGCTCACCAAAGGGACAACGAAGACTGGAGTTACAAAAGAATGCAAGTCTGGAACCTTCCATGCAGAATGACAAAGGTTATTTATAAGATGAAGGGGTGGTGGGAAGTCCCTGAGACTCACTCTCAATTGCTGCTTCTGCTTGCATAACTGTTCAGGGGTGAGATTGATGATTTGATGAATTTTTTCAGCACTTATGTTAGTGGCAATGTTAGACCTCAGTTCTTGAGTTCAGCAAAAAAAAGAATTCAGAGCTAAGAACTCCAGTGCAAGGAGTTTATTTAGCCTTTTAGAAAGAAAGTCACAGAGGCACAGTGAGCCAGCTGAGCTGCATGGACTCAGGAAACAAGTTTATAAGATGTCAAAGAAGGGCCCTAGTAGCCTGGAAGAAAGAAAGCAAAGGATATGCACATAAGGGAAGAAAGGGGGGCGGAGTAAGGTACAGGCATGCTCCGGAGAGAGAGAGCGTGTGCTCTGGGTCCTTCATCTTAAAGGTTTTTGTCAGTTTTCTAAAGGCAGGAATTTTAGAGAAGGTCTCAGGGGAACATCTCAATAGAACATTCATCAGTTGTCCAGGTGTGTCCTTTCAGGGTCATGGTCTCTACTGATTGGTTGCTGCTAGGGTAAGGGGTCATTAGTCATTGCATCTTGTCCTCATGTCAGCCAGGGCACCACTTTGTCTGGTTTTGCTGCTCTTCTGGGCCTGAGCTGAAATGCAACTGAGGCCTAGATGGCTCTAATTTGACCAAACATCTGTCTCTGTGGTCAACAGACCCAAGGCCTTGATTCTGAGGTTATTTTATGCTGATCAGAACCTCATTGTCTTAATACTGAAGGGAGTGGCAGCACAAGGGAGAAAGAGGCCAGTGAGCCAGGGCGCTGCATGAGGCCAGTTTGAATCAGCTTTTCCCATTCCACTTGCCTCAGTTTTCCCATTCTACTTGCCAAGGAATTTGAATTCTCCTGGCTTCCGACTATCCTATGTCACTTCCTGTATATCATCACACAGTCCCAACTCCTTTGTAGGACTGACTAGAGGGCAGATTCATTTTAGAAACTAATTTATTTCTAAAGTGCAGGCAAAGAGGTTCAGAGACGCTTTTATCTATTGCTTTTGCCTTGAAAATTAGCCAATATATCGTTTAGATCTACTTGTGACAATTTGATTTTGGTTTACATTCATTCAGGCTTGAAAAATGACCGCTGCTCAGGCAGATTGATGCTTCCTGAGCCGCTCATTTCTAACACGTATTAATATATTAACACCACCTTCAAGTAGTACGTCTTTCTAAATTATTCTTTGTTTCTCCCCCTCTGCTTCTTTAGCTTCATTCAAAAAAAAAAATCTAACCATTTTTCTCAAGAATGTCTCTATAAAACATCCAGCCTGCCACTGACTAACTAGCCTGTATCTTCATATTTCAATTTTTTAGTTACTCTTTTTTTATTATCTATTATTATGACTACAGCATTTGGGAATTTCTCATTAGAGGGAATGTTTGGCTCTTGGGGAAATAAAAAGAGATTTTCATCTTTCCAGGAAAAACCCACCACACAAACTGTAACACTTCCCAGCTATAACCCTTCTGCCATCCCACAGGTTCTGGTATGTGCTGTCCACTTTTTAAAATTGGTCAAGTTATCAAACTGCTTGTATGTAGTCGTTTAGGTATGGTGAGGCCAACAGATCAGGAGAAGATTGCCACCGAAAAGGTCATTTGTTGCTGTTCCCAAGGGGAGAAGCAGACATTCCCACCAGGGGGGTGATGCAGGGCTGCACAGACCTGTCCCAGGTCTGTCTGGAGGCTGAGAAAGCAAGGGGGACAGTGGGCCAAGTATTTTGGTTCCCGCAGGAAAGAGCACGAGAGGCAGAGTAAGTAAGTTTAGGATTGGCTCTTCTGGATGATTTCAACAGGGTATGGGGCATAAGAGTTGTCCACAGTTTCTGGTGCCTGGCCTGGGGGAGATTGGGGCAGGGCCTAGTGGCCCTGAGTGTAAGAGCTCCAGAAAGGACGGGGTGAGGGTGTGGGCTCAGGACTGCTTCGTTACATTTGTAGGGCATGCTTGCAGGTGAGTTGTTTACTGTCTTTAGAAATTACCTAGCCCTGCAAGGGACAGTCTAACCAGATGTCAAAGCATCAGAAATACAGAAAATAAAAAGACATGCTTTAAAAATAAATAAGAAAAATAAAAATTAAAGTTTTTAAAAGGCCTATTGAGACAATTTCAGTCAGTAGCTCGGTAGGAAACAGAAAGCATGCTCAGTATAAAACCATTCTCAATAGGTTTAATAAAGAGACTACTTACAAAGGTATGGAAAGGGTGTAGAGAAACCACAGGGACAGCAAAGCAGGGTTGCCACCCCTAAGATGCGGGGGAGGAGCCACCAGAACTCAGAAAAAGAAAGTTCTGAGGAGAGGGCTGTCCTAGAGAATCAATGGCCTTCCTCTGGGGGTACACAGTGCTGGGGGTCCCTGCAGGGTGGGGGCTGCACCTCCCCACTCTTCTCCCTCCCTCTGCCTTCTCACTGGGCCTCCCCATTGGCTGAGGCAACCAGTCAGCATCTGCAGCTGGAAACAGGGCAGAGAATGCAGTGAAGAGGCAAAAGGAGATAGCCAGGACTCTTCCTTACACAAAACTAGGGAAGCAAATAAAAATAATTACCCATAATCCATCATTTTAACACTGCAACTTTATCACTGTGACACATTTCCTTCTTGTTCTATATTTTTATAGTTTAATATATAGTTACATTAAAATTAAATTCTCAACTATTCCAAACATATAGAGATGCACAGAAAATTATATAGTATATATTATATTCTATATTTTTCATTAAAATTATTTCATAAGCTTTTGCTGCTCCTTTGGCTACATAATCATGATTTGTAATGGCTGTAAAAGAGACTACACAGTAGCTGCATCAAATTTAGTGAAGCAAGTGTTGCACACTTAGTCTACTTTTTTTCTAAATAATAATATTAAATAATGGTGTGATGTACATCTTTGAGATAAAAGCTTTTCATATTTTATGGTATTTCTTAGTATCTACATCTCTAAGATGTAGATACTAAAGGAATAGGAATATTGAAGCAAAGTATATGGAGAGTTTCATGGCTGGCTCTAAGTACGTATTCCTAACCGGCCTTGCTGAAGACTGGTGCCATGGTAGTGCCGGTGGTGGTGAGGGAGGAAGCTGGCATCACGGAACCTTGAGCTACGCTGAGTATTACCACTTGCAACTTTCCTTTTGGCTAATTGGATAGGTAAGTACACTCCTTGTTTTCATTTCATTTGCTTTTCTTTGATTACTTCTAGAGCTTCTATGTTTTACCATATGTTTGTTTACTAGCTCTATTTGCCATTTAATTTCTGACTTTCTACGGTATCAGCTATTGGTTCCTAAAGCTGTTACTGAAATTGACCCTTGAGAGAATCCTTACTGAAAACAATTGAGCATCATGGCGGTTAGACAGCAATCTCAAAGGAAAGAAGCTAATGAATTTCAAGCTGAGGGTTTATGGTCTTCATATCTATTTTGGAGGGACAGTGTATAATTCTATTAGATTACAAAATTTACCCACCCCTCCCCTAGAACCCTTCTTTCCCCTGCTCCAGCTTTTAAAATAACTGGTGCAAAACTAAATGCAGATGATGACAGTAATTAACTCACAGTACTTCCCATTCTTTGTTGGCAACATGATGGTTCAGCACTGACTTTGGGAGATACTGAAGGTAGCTGGCATTGACTGCCTGATTCCGAGATACGTGTGTGTCTGTTATGGTCTAGTCATTATTAATGTTTTTATTGTCATTATTATCTTTTCTCTCTTTCCTTACCTGACAGGCTATTTAAGGAAGTATCTTCCTTGACCCATCAGGCTCCAAGGCTGTGGAAGGTTCTTTTTATATCAGATATCATCAAACATTAGAAGTGCCACCTAAGAGAGCTTATTGAAACACTATCCCTGAACCTCACTGCTGGAGATTCTGATTCAGAAGATTCATGGCGAGCCCAGGAATCTACATTTTATGTAATGATTGAGATGCAGGGGTGTCTTCTGACTACATTTTGTGAAATACTGGTATAGATCCATGGGATAGAAAGTGAGTTTATACTGAAAATATTCAAGGTAGAGGCAGAAAGAGGCTGGGAATGGGGAGGAGGACAGTGTAGTCCAGTAAGGGCTTCTTCTGGGCCCGTTCTCCAAGAGTGTCATTGTTGAGGAAATGGTGCAAATAAGGCCAGAATGGGCTGGAGAAGGTAGTCAGGGTGTGGCAGCTTTTTCTATACATGGGATACAGTGGCCAACAAAACAACCTGTCCTTCCCTGTTGAAGGATCCCATCTCGTGACACTTAATTCATTGTAATGCCATTTAGTGGTACTTACTTACATGTTCAGTGTTGCAATACATTCCTAACCTCTATTTCCTAACATCCTAAAATATACCTCTAAGCTTCCAAATCAATCCTGCCTCTGACCACAAAGTTTCAGATAAAAAATGGCCCTTTGTGAACAAAAGTATTTTTCTTCCACACAGCATTGACATCAGCAAGCTGACCTGAGCCACTTGCAGAATTGCTGGGTTAAAATTTCCTTTTTTTAAATTACAGTTTATATTCAATATTATTTGGTGTAAGTTTCGGGTGTGTAGCGTAACGGTTAGGTGATCATGTATTTTACAGAGCTCCCCCTGATACTTCCACTGGGTCAAGATTTTTTCAGGCTTCTCTGGGTTTTATTCATAAAATGTCGGTGGTGGACAAGGGTACTAGTTGACCACACTGTAGAGGTGCAGAGGTAAAGAAGCAACCAGATCTGGAGTGTTTTTGCAACATCACAGCAACTAGCAAATGCTTTTGCAGGAACCCTTCTTCTGTTGGACCAAGGCTGCCATCTTGTGGCCATCTGAGGAATGATAACTGGAGTTGATAGATTTGAAGAACATTTTTTAGGGGACAATGAGAATATACACACTACAGGGGGGAAATCTTTACATTTCCTTAACATATCTCTCATCAGCTTTTAGTATAAGTAGAACCTACTTTGGGTAATTTTGAAAAATAATATAAAAATTCTACTTAGATAAGCATAAGAAGTTTAAAATAGAAAAGATCCTAAAATCAACTTGTAAAGAAATAGCTAGGCTTTTTGTAAGACTAGTTGACCAAAATCCCAAAGTTTTGATGTATAACTCTGCTAAAATTACTAAATATCAGATTATGCATTTTTCACATGGTAATTCCTCATTGTGAAATTCTCCTTTATCCAGAAATGGAATTGCTCCCAAAAAAGATCTCCTTCCATACTCACTGAAGAAACCAACTTACTACATGTGTTTAAAGTGCTTTCCCTGGCTCATTTTACTTCAGGGCTTCACATGTATGTCTGCAGTTCTGATGTCTTCCTTGAATAAAAAGTCCTTCTTAAATACACATAGTTCTATGTCACTTTCTTGCTTCCTCTCTGAAACCAGTTATAAGGCTTAAGCCTCATCACTAAAAAGCACAAAAATTTTGACACACACACACACACACACACACAAAATCTCCCCCTGAGCAGGAAGCACTTTAGCTGTCCTCAGCACGGTTTTGGGCACTGTACCAAACGCATAGCCAATGTCAGCACAATGAGGTGGCAGCCCTAGATGGGGAGAGGGGTACTCTCGGAGAGAGGCTGACCCCCAAATAGGAAACAGAAGAGCAGTACCTGGCAGGCCCAGGGTAAAGAGTTAAAACAGTTAGATGCAGACAAATGGCTTCTTCTCTGGTTCTCTGTATTGTTATCATACATTGGTACAGATTACCATGAATACAGTGTTGCGGCAGGCTCTGTTCATTGAGCACATAGTGTGTGTGAGGCCAGGGGTTCAGCCAGAGGGTCAAGTAGTGAACAAGACAGTCCCTGCCTCAAGGAGCTCACAGTCCTGTGGTCATGCCAGATGGTAACCAAGAACAAGATGGTGTGACCCACGCTACAGCAGCTGCAGGTTGGTGCAGGTGCTGTAGGAGCACCTGAGCCAGTGTTAGGTGAGCAAGGAAGACTTTGTAGTATAACCCAACCCCCTTACTCTACTGAGGAAAAAATAAATGTTTTGTATTTAACAGCTTGCCTACCATCTCTGAGTTAGGAAATGGCAAAGCCAAGACCACAAACAAGGCCTCTTGACCCCGAGAAGGAGTTAGTGATGGCCAGACAGAACAACACTATGGCTGACATCGGAACCTTATCCAAGGATCAACTGCCCCTGCCTGGCCCCAGCCCATCAGCAGAGCCCAACCCCTTTAGCCACCTGATCAGTGATTTTTCCCTTATGTAACCCATCCCCTGGAAGCCACCCAGGAGCCAGGTCTTTGAGCGCTCACCAGTGACTCCAGGCTTGGTGCCATTTCCTCAGATAGTAGACCTTTACTTTCTTGGCTGCGGATTACTGTTCGCATTTGATTGGGCTTCAATGTACACAAGAAAATGGACCCCTTTAGTCAGGTAACAATGGGAGTGCGATTATTTCTTCAAGATCCTGTTTTCATTTCCTTTGCATCTATACCCAGAAGTAGGATTTCTGAATCATATGGTAGCTCCATTCGTAATTTCTTGAGGAACCCCCATAACATTTTCCACAGTGGCTGTACCAACTTACATTCTCACCAACAGTGCACAAGAATTCCCTTTTCTCTACATTCTCACCACCTCATTGCTTAATCTTTCTTATGACAGCCACTTTAACAGTTGTGAGAGGGTACCTCATTGTGGTTTTGATCTGCATTTTTGGGAATTAGTGATATGGAGCACCTTTTTGTGTACCTGTCAGTCATTTGTATGTCTTATTTGGAAAAAATGTCTAGTCAGTTCCTCTGCCTATTTTATAATTGGATTATTGGGGTCTTTTGCTGTTATGTTGTATGAGTTCCTTATATAATTTGGATATTAACTTTTATCAGGAGTTGATTTGCAAGTACTTTCTCTTGTTCCATGGGTTGTGTTTTCATTTTGTTGGTTGCTTCTTTCATTGCTTGTTAGTTTAATGTAGTCCCACATATGAATTTTGCTTTTGTTGCTTGTGCCTTTGATATCCAAAAATATCATTGCCAAACCCAATGTCAAAAACATTTTCCTATATATTTTTTTCTAAGTGCTTTTTCAGCTCCAGGTGTTATTTTAAGTCTTTAATCCATTTTGAGTTAATTTTTGCGAGTGGTATCAGAAGGGATCAAATTTCATTGTTCTACATGTGGTTATCCAGTTTTCCCCATATCATTTATTGAAGAAACTATTTATTCTTTATGCATTGAGTATTCCTGGCTCGCTTGTGAAACATTAGTTAGCTGAATAAATCTCCCCAGTCATATGAGATTACGGCCTACCCTAAAGACCTCATCTTTACTTGATTTTATCTGAAAAGACCTTATTTCCAAATAAGGTCACATTCAGCAGTACTAGGGGTTAAGACTTTAACCTATCTTCTTGAAGAACACAATTCAACCAATAACATAGAGTATTTCCAACATAATACATATGCAAACATATGCAGAAATAGGCTATTGCAGTGAACCCTTAGGTACCTATTACCCAGGTTCAGCAATCACCAGTGCATAGCCAACCTTGTTTCACCTGTACTCACCCACTTCCCCTTCCCTCCTATATTATTTCAAAACAAATCCCAGACTTCATGTCATTTTATTTGTTAATATCTGATGCATCCCTAAAGGTAAAGACTTGTTTTAACATTACCACAATGCCATTATCATACCTAAAAATTTTAATCATTAATATCTAGTTAATGTTCAAATTGTCAATCAGCTCATAAATTTGTTTTTTTAACCCTTTTGTTTGTGTCAGGATACAAATAATCTCCTCAGAATTAATGACATTTAAGCCACCTTTCTAGGAGGTGATTTAATAATCCCAGCATCATTATTCTCCCTCTGGCTGGTTGAGCACTGGATGGTTTCGAATATGTAAAAGGAACTCTGAATTTTAAGTGGATAGAGGGAAATCCAGGCAGGAGTGAGGAGAGAGTGAAAGAAATCAGGAGGTGGAGGGTGGTTCAAGAAGGTTTGGATCTAGGAGCCACAAGGCTGTGGTGGGAGGAGCCACGGGGTAGGGGTAGTAGCTCAAACAGTGGTGGGGAGTGGTTAGCAAACAGATTTTTAAGAACAAGGAAGTCTGATAAATAACTGTATGTAACTTACACATCAGTCACCCAGAAGTTTTGGGGGGTTTTTTCCCAAACACTGTCACATCCCTAAGCTATCCTTTCCACTACAAATACCCTCCTCCTCCTACCCCAGCCCTTCAGCCTGGAGAACCCTACACATCTTTCAAAACCCAGCACAGATACCCTCCTCAAAGTTGACTTACTCCTTTACTTACCACTCCTAGGGCTTTGGACATGTCTCTACTGCAGCACAACATAAATTGCACTGTCATCATCTGTACTCCTGTCTGAGCCTCCCACTGAACAGGGGGCTAATGGTGGTTCATCATTGTATCCTGAGTCCATAGCACAGTGGTACATAGGGGGAGGGGGTTACAGGGGAAAGGGGTGAAGGGTTTGCAGGAACAATTATAAAGGACACATGGACAATAACAAGGTGGGGGTAGAAACAGGGGAAGGTTGGGGGGGCTGGGGGGGCCCGGGTGGGGGAAAAAGGCAGAAAACTGTACTTGAACAACAATAAAAAAAGTTAAAAAATAAAATGATAAAACCACTAAAAAATAAAAACAAAAAAAATTTTTCAATAAATGCTTACTGAATAAAAAATAGAGGAGGAGAAAAAAGAAAAGGGAAAGCAAAAATGAGATGGAAAGAAAAGAAAGATGAAATAGAAGCAGAAAGGAAGATCTACACAAGGCAAACAGCTGACCTTGGCAATGCAGAACCAGAGAGCTTGGTTTTCAGATCACAACTCCACAGGCAGATCAGGCCTCCAGGAATGTTTCTTTGGCCAACATTGCATTTTTTTAAATTTTGCTTTAGTAATCAAAATTTAGGAATCGCAAAAGAAATCCAGATTTCTAGCTTTTCTGAAATTTTTATTTATTGAATTTTAGAGTGAGAAAGAGGAAAAGAGAGAGAGAGAGAGAGAAACATCAGTTTGTTGTTCCACTTATTTATTCCTTCATTGGTTCATTCTTGTATGTGTTCTGACCGCTATCAAACATACAACCTTGGCATATCGGGATAATGCTCTAACCAACTGAGCTACCCAGCCAGAGCCAGATTTCTAGCTTCTTAAACAAAATTAGGTGTAGACTAGACTGGGCCTAGCAATCTCATGGTAACATTTGGCTAGATCTGAGAATGCTTTTCCCAGGTTACCACAGTCCCCAGTACTCCCTATTGTTAGCCCAACATGGAGGCTGAGTGTCAACAGCCACTTATCATTGCACTTGTGCTCTTGGTTCTCTTATAAGTGACCTACTTCATTCATTTACTTCACCTGCCTGGCTCATTTAAACTTTAGAGTTTATCACCCTTGTCGCAGGCAATCTGTTCCATCTAGATGCTCTGTCATTATAATAATAATAAAAATTATAAAAACTATTATTATTATAGAGCTGCACTCTCTTAGAGACCTTTACAGATGATGGGAATATTCTGTAATCTAACTGTCCAATACAGTAACCACTAGCCACATTAGGCTGAATCCCAAAGGGCATGGGTCTGCATAAGTCCTGAGATCTTTGCAGGTGCTTTAAGAAGAGTATCCTGAAAATCTTGAAGTTTCTTCCACTGCCTTACCCCCACTGATTTTTACAGCCAATGTTATGGAGACTTATCATCCTGGCACTGAACCCTTTTTGTCTGGGTAGGCTGGTCTGGGGCTACTCGCTCCCAAGGTATCCCTCCCAACTTTTATTCACCACATGTGAATGTGGGACTGCCCATTCTGCCCCAGCTCTGCACCGCTCTGCATCCCTCTGCCTCTCCTACCCGTCTGGATGGATGTGGCTTCTTCAAATCCTTGTTTGTAGGACTTCCGTACAGCTCTATTTTCTGATGAATCTGGATGATATTTGTTTTGTAGTCTAGTTGTAATTTTTGCTGTAGTTGTGCGAGTATATGAAACATGTTTACCTACACCTCCATCTTGACTGGAAGTTCTGTCTCTATTTTTAATTTTAATTTTAATAGCCACATATGGCTAGCAGCTGCTATATTAAAGATGCAGTTCTAGGGCAGTTTCTCCAGATTTAATGTGCATAGAAATACCTAGGGAGGGATCTTGTTAAAATACAGGTTATAATTTGGCAGATCCAGAGTGGGGCACAAGATTCTGAATGTCTGATAAGTTCCCAGGTGATGCCAATGATTCTGGGCTTCAGACCACAGTTTGGGAAGCAAGATGCTAGATCAGTGCTGCTCAAACTTTAACATGAATAAGGATCTCCTGGAGATTCCAAACAGATTCCTGGACCTTGCCCCCTCACAGGTTCTGATTCAGTTGGTCTGGGGCAGGGTCCAGTAGTTTGCATTTGTAACAAATGCCTGGATGCTGTAGCACCATTCTAGAGAATTGGGAAAGTGTTAGGGGAAAAAAATAGTCTTAGTCATTCTCTGATTTTCTTTCCTAATTGCTACTCTAAATAGCTAATATATTTGTGTTCCACATCAAGGTAATTATTATCCCATTTCACTGGTGAGGAAACTGAGGCAGTAGGAGGTTCATGAACTTGCCTAAGGTTGCGCTGGTGGCAAGTGCTGTCTCCAGGGCCACCCTCTTAACTGCTCACATCACAACATGGACGGAATGACCACAGGTGTTGGTCAGTGGACTGTCCTTGCCTTACTGTGCAGACTCTCTGATTCCTTGAATTCAGAACAGAAGAAAGAATGAAAACCACAGAAGTCTGGTTTTGATTCACAATTTTCCTGGATTTGTTTTATTTCCTGGTAAAATTAAGTTTACAATTTCCTCATTTTACAGGAGAGGAAATGGGCTCACAGAAGTAAGAGACTTGCCTACGTTCACGCAGCTCATCATTCCTCTTTTATTACTGTCTGGTGAACAACCTTGATAATCTTCTTTCTAATCCTTTCAGTGCCACATTTTTATTGTCTGAGCACTGATGGAATTTCTAAAACTGAACATTTTTAGGTAGTTGCTACTAGTGGGGCACATCTGCCCCACCAACACAAACCCCCCCAGAACCGTTTGTCACTCACCTACCCAGGTGTTCCTACTTCCTCAGCTGGGGGAGGAAGGGAGTTTAGGTTGAGGCCAAGGTGAGAGAGGAGAAGGAATGTCTGAGAGCGCTGTCTGTGCTCTGCGCAGTCAGGATCTGTAACCACTCGTGAAACCAAGGGTCCTTATGACTTCAATTAAATTTGGTTTTAAATCCTAGGTCTGGAAATCATATTCCCCTATTAATATGTATATGTACATGCATGTTTATGTGCGTGTGTGTGTAATGTGTATGTGTGTGTGTGTAATGTGTGTGTATAGATATATATACTTCTCAGAGACCTAGACTTTCACTCATATAATCAGCAACCCCTCAGGCGGCAGAAGACAGTAGCCAGGACCTGAGCAATGATCACACAGTTTGGACCTGTGGCAGGCTAACAATAACATAAGTTGTATTCAGTTCCTGAGCCCCAAGGTGGACAGACCCCCTGGCGACTTCCCCATGAGACCGGACATAGAGGGCAGAAAAGACCTCAGAGCTGTCTGTCCTCAAGACCTGGAGAAATGATTTACCCTTAGCTCACCTCGGACCAATCAGCTCCCAGCACAACCCTGACCCCCTCACCCATGATGTCTTCTGATTTTTGCCCTGCATAATCTGAAACCTAGACATCACCAGGAGTTAGTTTGTTTAGAGCACAAGCTCCCCAACTCCATATTGACCAATTCAATATTAAGCTACTTTTAATTTCTATACTGCAAAATCCACAGCAGCATCAGGGGAGCTCCAGGAGGCCTCAAGGGCTAGAGATGAAGACCGGGAGAACCCAGCAGAGGCAAAGCATGGTTGCAGAGCATGGACCTGTTTGAAAGCCCAAATGGAGTACCCCTGGAGTCATGGGACTCCCAGAAATAAATGGTGGCACAGAAGGAAGAGCTCCAGCCTCTTGAATGTGCACAGAACCATCAAGATATTAACCATTTCACCTACAACCTCTATTTGTTTACACCACTGTGGTCCTCCGCCCTACAAGCACATTAGAACTACGCTGGAGTTGTCATATCCCGACACGGAAGGGACACCCAGATGCCTTAAATCAGAACCTCTGGGGTGGGACCCAGGCATCAGGGGTTTCATGTTCACCAGGTGATTTCAAGGTTGAGAACCAATGATTTTTTAAAAAATAATAAAGTAATGTTTTTCATTTTATTGTTTTAAGAATATAACAAGACTACAAATTCCTCAGCCAAATGAGGTTAACTGAGAAGTTCAAATAAGATTTCTGAGAAAATGCTTTGAAATTTCATCAGAAAACTAAAAATGGAACTGCCTTTTGACCCGGCAATTCCACTGCTAGGATTATATCCTAAGAACCCTGAAACACCAATCCAAAAGAACCCATGAACCCCAATGTTCATAGCAGCACAATTTACAACAGCCAAGTGCTGGAAGCAACCTAAGTGCCCATCAGTAAATGAATGGGTCGAAAAACTATAGTACATTTACACAATGGAATTCTATGCAGCAGAAAGAAGGAGCTCCTATCCTTTGTGACAGCATGGATAGATCTGGAGAGCATTATGCTAAGTGAAATAAGCCAGGTGGTGAGAGACAAATACTGTACGGTCTTACCATTAACAGGAACCTAATCAACAAAACGAACAAGCAAGCAAAGTATAGCCAAAGACATTGAAATTGAGAACAGGCTGACAATGATCAGAAGGGAGAGGGGAGTGACTAATGGCGGAAAAGGGTGAAGTTTTTACAGGAACAATTATAAAGGACATATGGACAATAACAAGGGGGGTGGAAACAGGAGGGCTGGGGACAGGGGGAAGGCAGAAAACTGTACTTGAACAACAATAAAAAATAAATAAATATTAAAAAAAAGAAAGAAAATGCTTTGAAAACTGTTAAAGGTAAGAGATGATAATGATGATGATATGATGGTTAGACCCTTTTTTAGAGCCTCCCCTAATGTCCTAAGAAGCTGGAAATTATTTAATATGGTTTATTTATATTTAATATACTTTATTCTGAGGACAAATCTCCATTGTCTTCAGAGGTGGGATGCTATGAAGAATGGCATCAGCCCTGGCTGGCGTGGCTCAGTGGATTGAGCACTGACCTGCAAACCAAAGGGTTACAAGTTTGATTCCCAGTTGGGGCACATGCCTGGGTTGCAGGCCAGGTCCCCGGTTGGGGGCATGTGTGAGGCAACCACACATTGATGTTTCTCTCCCTCTCTTTCTCCCTCCTTACCCTCTCTATAAATAAAATCTTTTTAAAAAAAGAATGGCATCAAATTCATATGAATGTAAAAAGATAATTGAGGTGTTTGAAGCTGATGTACATAAATATACCTACTTAATTATAATCTCTTTCTTTCTATCTCTGCCCTTTTTTTGAAAAGAACAGTAAGAAATGAAGACTTAGTAGGAAGAGTTGTTTAGAGCACAAGCTCCCCATCCTTTCTCTGCTTTCCCTTTCTCACTAATCCTTTACGTCTGCTTCTGGACTGCACATTCCTCATCAGTTCCCACACCCACCCTGGCTCTCAGGAGGCCGTAAACAGGCCAACTCTGGGCTTGGCCCTGGGCCAAGAGCCTGTGTTCTACAAAAGGGGGATTCTTATTTCCAGCCACAAGCAGAAGAAACTGAGTTTTCCCTAAATCCCACAGTAAGTTAGGACCAGAGAAAAATCCACTTCTCCACAAACCTAGCCTAGGTTCCACTATGGAAACATTCACTCTTGGCAGCTAATTAATATAAGAAACCAGCAAAGCAAAAACACTGGAAGAAATAAAACAGCCTAGGTGGGAAGAGAAAAGATGAGAATGTACAACCTGGTGCAAAATATTCTCCCACAGTGAGGGTGACATGACACAGAAAGCCAAGAAGTAATAATCCTGGAAGACACAGCCACACTGATGCATATCACAAAACCTAAAATTGAAAGGAATTGAAGCCTTTCATTGAGAGACATTTAATCATTTTCTCAGTAATTGCATCAGTTTTATAATTTCTTTCATCACTGACTCCCCAGTAGCCCTGGCATCTTTCCTCTATGATATGGAGATGGCGGGTAATGGTGTTTGCCTCCAGGAAATTAAAGACCCTTTCAATAACTGCATTAGTCATCGGCCCTTGCTGCTGTGATTGTTCTTGTAACCACCATCAGATCTGGGCACAGAGAGGACATGAAAATTCATAAGCAGGAAAACAATCTTATCTTGCCCTTACCCAGCTCTCTCTTTGCAAGAAATATCTGCAGTCTTTTTTGCATTTCTAATTTGTTCATCAAGGGGCATATTTTTGACAGGCTGGGATATATCCACTGGGGACCAGAAGCTATTTGGGATCCTAGGAAATTGTGAATTCTGTCTAGGTTTTCCAGAATTGCTCTGTTGAGTTGTCGTTTAACTTAAAAGAGCAAAACTGTTTCAGAATTGTATTTCAACACTTCAGGACACCCAGAAGGCAAGAAGCCATAACACTGAAAACATAGCCTGTTCTCTTCCTGTCTCTATAGAAAGTACCAGGAAAAAAAGTGTACTCTGGTTTTATTATTGCTTTATATCTTGGGCACTCCCTGGTATCAGGAGTTATGAGAGGTGCTGGGGAAATTATTCCATAAGCACAATGCCAAACTGAGCCACTCAACAAAGTCTAGCCTAGAGTGAAAAAAAAACAAAAACCTAAGGGCAAGAATCCCAATGAACAAACACTGTTTTCTGGGTTTTCCAATCCAATGGTCCTAAGATCTCTGAAACCTGCTAAGCTACATCTGTTATTGGTTTAAGAATTTGGTAATCCAATGTTTACACATATATATATAAATATATATGTATATATTTTTATTTGTTTTTCCATTCCAGCACTAGGTATTTATCCTACAGGTATACTTCACATACAAGAAATACTATGTGTAAAGCTATTCATTACAGTGTTACTTGTGATCACACACACACAAAAAAAAAAACTGTAAATAACCTCGAAAAGCCTCAATAGAGGACAAGTTAAATTATGGTTCATCCACGCAACAGAATGCCATGAAGCAGATAAAAAAGAATAAAGTAGCACTCATACTAAAAATGGAAAAATCTCCAGGATTAACTGAATAAATGGGAGGTGTGCAGTAGTGTAGGTAGTACACTCCCATTTCTATGAAGAAAAGAACAGAAGCACATCTAGTGTGCAGTGCACAGGATAGCTATAGAAAGATACACAAGAAACAGTGCCTCTGAGATGGAAACTTGGGGGGAAGGGATTGAGGAGGGAAGGAGGCCATATTCTGTCAGTTGATTATCACAAGTCTTAACACATAATTATACACAGTAAGAATAGTAATGAGTACACATAATGCTATGAGCCAGGCATGTTCTAAGCACATTACAAACTTACACTAATTCAACAAGCTCCTTTTATACAAAATACAGATACCTGTCTTATTTCACTAAATATCAACTACTTGAGAACATCAACATGACTTAAGCATTTTTTTATCCTACACAAATGATAGTACAGTAGTTTTCACATAAGAATGCTCTCAAGAAATATGCACCTCATTTATTCATTCAATATTAAATTGAGAGAAACTTACTTGAGAGAAACTTAAGAGAGTATGTTATCCAACATACTTGAGAGAAACTAATTATCTTCAGCATTTAGAGCTAACAGATTAATAACCTTTATCTAAAATTATCTTGTTATAATCAGTTCATTCTGTCATGAAGTTGAGCCAAAATCCAAAATTAAATGGCTTTGAAAATGTGCTATTACACATATGTACAACTGTGATTGTGCTGAATACACTGGGAAATTCAAACAAATTATTGAAGAAAAGTTATCCAGTTCTCCCTTTATTTTTATTCAAGGAAAATAACTGTATTATCAAAGCACAGTCCCCTGCCTTTTAAACTTCGAGTTCAAGAGAGCATTTAAGTGTTTAAAAATAAAAGGTCTCCTACTAAGTTATATGGGATCAAGTATATAAAGTGCTTAGCATAAGCTTGGTCCATCATAAATCCCCATTCAAGTGGAGCTCTTCCTCATTTCTTATTTGGAGCCCTCAGGCCTCATAGGAGAGAGAAAAGTAAATGCGAGCTGGCCGTTCAGCCTTGTCAACAACTGGGATATCCATCTGTAACAGAAGCAAAGTGGACCATGGGAATGGAAGTGTTTTTCCCATTGGCAAGTCATTAAAAGGCATCAGTACTGTAAATTAGAAAATCCGAGCGCGGGGGATGGGGGGGTTGGGGGTTGGTGTGGAGCGAGAAGAGAAAAAATTAAAATTCCAATTCTTAGATTTAAACATTCACTTATTCAATCCAGTTTTGGGTGGTTTTTCTTTTTTTTGGAGGGGGTGCATACCTGAGCCAGGCAGGCATTATGACAAGCAATTATAATCCAAAACCTCATTTTATTAATTTAACATGCTATATTTTTGCATTTACTTTCTTTCTTAAGTAAAATCTGCAGATGTAGTAACAATGCCAAATCACATTTTACTGAAGTGGTAAGATACTCATATAAATAATTCTATAAACAGATTTGACAAAACAATAAAAATTCAAATAAAATTAAGGGAACCAATATGGGATTATATTTGCTTAAAAAAAAGTTTTCAACTGTATTATGAACTTAGCTGTGTTCCCCGAAATTCATATATTGAAGTCCCCAATTCCTAGCACCTCAGAATATAATCTAATTTGCAGATAATATTTTTAAAGTGGTGATTAAGTTAACAGGAGGCTGTTAGGGTAGGACCCTGATCCGATATGATGGATGTTCTTACAAGAAGTAGAAGCACTAGGGCTGTATGTGCACAGAAAAAGGCCATGTGAGCACACAGGGAGGAAGCAGCCATCTGCAAACCAAGGGGAGAGGCCTCAGAAGAAACTAAACCTGTAGACACCTTGATCTTGGATTTCTAGCCTTCAAACTGTAAGAAAATAAATTTCTAATCACTTGCTACATAACAAAAGAAATCTAGTAGCAACATATTTGCTCAAATAATTTTTTAAATTTACAATTATTAAAATTACAGTAGAAATACCTATTCAAATTATTTTCAAAATACAGTTGAATTATACATTTATTATGAAGTTTGGGAAAATTATTTATTTCATTCTATGGGAGTAAGACAAGTAATTTCACACTTCATTTTAAGTCCAGAGTCAGAAAACATTTCTTTTACAACCAGCACTAATAGAGATCATCATACATCAATTAAATATTTAAATACAGAGATCAATTTTTTAATGGATTTCTATAAATAGCATGAACAGGAAGACATAATACAATTTACTCTGGATCCAAGAGTCTTAATTTATTCAAATACTAAAAGAAACTTGTCTTTTGAAATTTTCTTCATTTAAAAAACACATTGTGAGAATGGGTTCAAGGATGGAGGAATCAATCAGTACTCAGAGATTCCCAGACATGACATCTAAACACAACATTTTAAAGATGTGAACAAAGACTGTGCTGCATGTAGGCAGCGCAGGGGATGTTCTTGCTCACTCGCTCTCTCTCCAACGGAGAAAGGACATTTCATATTTCATAGTTTCTGAATTTCCTCAGGAGTTCTGAAGGAGCATCCCCAGACCAGCGGAAACGAAGATGCCAATAATTCATATCTGAAAAACCTTTAAAGGATAGAAGAGAAGATTTTTAAATCAGAGGTAAAAACAAAGAGGTCAAGTTGGTAAAACACTTTGCTGATAAGACTTCACTGCAATAAATAAAATGTAAGAGTAAGTCTTTGGTATAAACTATTAATATCTTACAGAAACTGATTAACTTAAGCAGACTTCTGAATTCTTATGAACAGGACTTAATTTATATGGATGAGAGGATCTCACATGCTTAAACTTAATAATAAAAAGATATTTATAGATGCCTCCAGTGGTGGGAATTTTGACAATTCACCTGCAAAAGAATTGGAAACAACTTTCAAACAACTGCCAAAAATAAAAGGTCAACGGTAAAGGATCTCTGGAACTACAAATAATTTATTACATAATAGTAAGGGGTTTTTTTTTAAGTCTAAAAAACAACTTTGTTTTAAATTAGATAAAAGGTCAGTTTCCTTCTCTACTAGAGGAAATATAAATTGGCAAAACTCTTCTGGTAGACAACGTGCAATATTTACCAAACTCATTAAAATGTATAAACTTATCCAATAATTCTACTACTAGAAATTTATCTTAAGGAAATAATCATGGATGTGCTCAAGGGTTTTAACTATAAGATGCTTTATCATAGTACCTTTAATAAATGTTTTTAAAAATCAAGAAGCATTCTAAGTCTTAAGCAATAAAAATCTGGTTAAAAGGCTTTGATATAGTGACTGACAATTTTTTAATATTTACAGTCACAGAAAAAGGCTCAAAACATATTGTTAAGTGACGGGCGGTTATAAAATGGTTTACACAGCCTTTGCTGGTGTGACTCAATGGATTGAGTGCCAGCCTGTGAACCAAAGGGTCACCGGTTCAATTCCCAGTCAGGCACATGCATGGGTTGCAGGCCAGGTCCCCAGTAGGGGGCATGTGAGAGGTGACCACACATTGATGTTTCTCTCCCTCTCTTTTTCTCTCCCTTCCTCTCTCTCTGAAAATAAATAAAATCTTTAAAAAAGAATTTTAGACCATGTGATCTCATTTTTACATTTCTTATTTACATGAATATTTATGTAAAAAAATTTTTTTTAATCTAAAAGGAATTACCGCTAAATGTTAACAGTAGTTATCCCTGCACATTTGTAATAGATGTGTTTTTCATTTTCATACCTTTTTTGTTTACTTGTATTTTCTTATTTTTCTGCAATAAACAAGTATGACTTTTTTCATTTTTTGTTTATAATATTGCTAATGAAAAAGCAGGTTCACCAAATAATAAATAAAGTATGTTTTTACTGATATTTAAAATATTATCTAAAATATTATCTAAAATATCATCTAAATATCTAGTCAGGGAAAATATACACAGAGACACTTCCAGCAAAGATGGAGGTATAGGTAGATACACTTTGCCTCCTCGCACAACCAAAAGGACAAATTTAAAAACAAAAAATAACCAGAACTGCCAGAAAATTGAACTGTATGCAAGTCTGACAACCAAGAAGTTAAAGAAGAAACATTCATCCAGACCAGTAGGAAGGGCAGAGATGGGCAGCTGGGGAGGAGAGGACTCACAGCAAGGTGATAGCTGGAGGACCAGGCAAGGCAGTGGCTGACACACCAGGCAGTCTCACACTTCTGTGTGGATAAACAGGGAGGAACAACTGGGGAGTAAGACAGACTACGCAATCCAGGGTTCTAGCATAGAGAAACAAAACCTCAAAACCTCTGGCTGTAAAAATCTGTGGGGGTTATGGCAACAGGAGAGACTTCTACCTCACAGGAGAGTTTGTTGGAGAGACCCAGAAGATCCTAGAACATACACAAACCCACCCACCTGGGAATCAGCACCCAAAGGGCCCAATTTGTTTGTGGGTAGCAGGGGAAGTGACTGAAATCGGGCCCAGAGCCTGGCAAGTGGCATTGTTCCGCCTCAGGCCCCTCTCCCACATACAGCACCACAATGCAGCAAAGTGGGTTGCCCCACCCTGGCAAATACCTAAAGCTCCACCCCTTACAAAGTCACAGGTGTGTCAAGGCAAAGAAATCTGGCCCAAATGAAAGAACAGATCAAAACTCCAAAAACAGAACTAAGTGATTAGGAGATAGCCAACTTCTCACATGCACAGTTCAAAACACTGGTAATCAGGATGCTCACAAGAAGTGATTGAGTATGGTCACAAAATAGAGGAAAAGGTGAAAGCTATGCAAAGTGAAATAAAGAAAAATATACAGGGAACCAACAGTGAAGGGAAGGAAACCAGGACTCAAATCATCAATTTGGGGCAGAAGGAAGAAATAAACATTCAACCAGGACAGAATGAAGAAACAGAATTCAAAAAATTGAGGCGAGGCTTAGGAACCTCCAGAATAACTTTAAATGTTGCAACATCCAAATTATAGGGTGCCAGAAGAAGAAGAGGAAGAGCAAGATATTGAAAACTTATTTGAAAAAATAGCGAAGAAGAACTTCCTCAGCCTGGCAAAGGAAATAGATTTCTAGGATGTCCAGGAAGCTCAGAGAGTCCCAAGGAAGCACACACCAAGGCACACCACAATTACATTAACCAAGATTAAAGATAAGGAGATAATCTTAAAAGTAGCAAGAGAAAGGGAGACAGTTATCTACAAAGGAGTTCCCATATGACTCTCAGCTGATTTCTCAAAAGGAATCTTGCAGGTAAGAAGAGGCTGGAAAGAAGTATTCCAAGTCATGAAAGGCAAGGACCTACATCCAAGAGTACTCTATCCGGCAAAGCTATCATTTAGAATGGAAGGGCAGATAAAGTGCTTCTCAGATAAGGTCAAGTTAAAGGAGTTCATCATCACCAAGCCTTCATTATATGAAATGTTAAAGGGACTTATGTAAGACAAAGAAGATGATCAAAAACTATGAACAGTAAAATGACAACAAACTCACAACTATCAGCAACTAAATCTAAATAAAACAAAAACAAACAAAGCAAACAACAGAACAGGAACAGAAATGGAGATCACATGGAAGGTTATGAGTGGGGAGGAGGAGGGGTAGAATGGGGGAAAAGGTAGAGGGAAAAAGAAGCATAAATGGTAGGTACAACATAGATAGGGGGAGGTTAAGAATAGTATAGGAAATGGAGAAGCCAAAGAACTTACATGCATGACCCATGGACGTGAACTAAAGAAGTGGGAAAGCTGGTGGGAAAGGGGTGCAGGGTGGAGGGGAATAAAGGGGAGAAAAAATGGGACAAGTGTAATAGCATAATCAGCAAAATATACTTTTAGAAAAAGAAAAATATACACAGAATAGTTGACAATGGTTATCTGAGGAAAACAGGATCTGTCTGCACTTTCTTTAGAATTATCAGAGAAAACAAATCTACAGAATTTCCATTTGGGGAAAAAGCACAAGAGGAGATAGACTTCTGACAATCTATAATTGAAACACACACATAAAATGTGTACTGTATGGTCCTTTTAGTTTTAGGTATACTAACATATAAAAATAACCTAAAGATCAGTAGTGGATGTATTCTCTAGTTGGTAAGGTTACCAGTTGCATTGTCTTCCTTTTGCTTGACCACATTCTCTCACACCTCATCTGCTGCCAGCCAGGCCCCTCTGCTGGAGGGAGCCCTGCGCTAGAAGCCACAAGGTTGGAAACCTGGGAAGGTAGATGGATGCCCAGAGTACAGGACTGCACACCAACAGCTTCTGCTACATTTGATTCTTTGTTTGTTTGTTTGTTTTTATTCCAGGATATTATACAAAACTATTTGATGGTATTTATCAGAAGCCATTCATTCCATAAATAGGAGTAGAGGTGAGATTGTCTCACACTCCAGTTTTCAGATGCCATGATCCATATTTTACTGGTTGCAATGAAGTCAGAAGATGATAGGGACTATTTGATATCTGCTCATCACAGAAGCAGCATTAAAAGGAAAACTCCAAAGTAAATATTAAGCATTGCTTGAGGAAATTAACAAATATGCTGAAAAGTTATGTGAGAAGCCTCTCAGGGTTTGGTTAAGCTGACATGAATAATAGTTCTTAAATGCTGATGTTACAAAAATTTACACTACACTCAAACAAAATTACAAATAATCATGCAATTGCACTTTGATATACCAAACTCCAACTATAAGGCTCTACTCAGAACAGCCAATAATCTCTTAAACAACATTAAAAAATCACTGGTAAATGCAGCCTTTGGCAAAACTTCATAATTCTCATTCTTCAACAAACACCTTCTCAGAATACTGATCCTCCCTCCTCTCACCCGCTCCGCTTCATTCCTCAAACACAGTAAGAGGATATGCTACAAGAGGTGAGGGCATCAAATTGACATCACAATTTGTCCTGAGTAAACTATGATATATCTGCACTGTGGAGTATTTACCAGCTGCTACAAACAATGAGTTAATTCTAAAGAAAAGGGTCTAAAGGAAAAGTCCTATAATAATAAGATCTGACACTTAAAAAAATGATATGACTGATCTAAATATTTTACACATATTAAGTTATTTACTCCTCAAAAAGTCTGCTTAAATTAATCAGTTACTGTAAGATGTTAACAATTTATACCAAAGACTTACCCTTATGAAGTAGAAACTAGAATTTTAACCATTATATACAGATAAGAAAACTCAGAGAGGTTAACTCTTGTCAGTGTAAGAACATCCAAATGTGTAGAGAATTTTTATAAAAAAAGTATTATTTTGAGTTAAACAGAGGACATGCCTGGAAGCAAGATCTCAAAAGACAGAAAAATGCTTCCCAGAATAACAGTTTGTAGTTTCTTTTATCCATTTGAGGTTAAGGAGGGAATGTAAGAAAGATTGCATGAAGGTGAGGACTGGATAACAGGTTAAGAATATGTGCTCTCTTGAGGGGGGTCACAGTTTAGAGGGGGTCTGAAAAGAGGCCTTTCAAAGGTCTGTTAACCTAGAGGCACAGAGGCAATGGACAGGGCTTGATTAAGGCAGAGATGAACCTTTCACTAAAGAAGCTACAGGCCTGGGACATGACTACCCACCATGACTTGTCCAGTTAGGAATTTATGATCAGATCACCCTGTGAGGTTAATTCCCATAGAACCCCTCTTTTTCATCAGCAATCAGGGATAGGGAGGGACAGATCTGAACATTCCAAGGCTGAACGGACAAATATTTGCATGTTTGCCTATGTGTGCATGTGAGTGCATATTTGCATGTGTATGTTTGCTTACAACTGTTTTTCTGACATTCAGTCTTCTGCTTTGATCAGTTATAAGGCTGATGCAGTCAACATACAGACTACAAAGTGATTTGGGGGGTAACCAGCAGAGACACCTGAGTCAAACTCTAAGAATTCTTATTCCCAGCAAGTAGCGAGTATTAAAAAGTTCTCCCCAAAGAGAGACTTGAAGTAACTATTTCAAGAAAGACTATAATTTGCTACAAACTATCTAATTATCTTCTTTTATTGAATAAGTGTTCAAGAATGTTCAGGAACCTTCAATTTAAAGGCAAAAATCTATTGGGGTATTGTATCACAACCCTGAGAGTCAAAGATTTTGAAGGGCAGTTACAGTGCGTGTATGTGACACATCTATCTGTATAGGACTCACAGTGGATGGCTAGAAATGGTAATAGTTCACATTTACCCAGGGGCCTCCCACTATGGGCAAATCACCGTGCTAAGCATTTTGCGTGGATCTCATTTAATCCTCATGATAAGTCTATAAGAAGGTACCATTATGATGTCTAGTTTTTAGATGAGGAAACTGAGGTCTAGAGAAGTAAGTTTTACCAAGTAATACAGATAATAAGTAGTAGAGTCAGGATGTGTAGCTTGGGAGCCAGAAGTTCAGCCTCATTAATACCCTGCTTCAGTGGATCTATAAAGGATTCAGAGTGTCCACAGAACTACTTACTGAAACAGACACCGGCCAGCAGTGTCTGCATCATTATGGATGAATTAAAACACACACACAGACTACCGAGTCTGATGGAGGAATAAGGACAACATCGTGGCTTTTCTTTCAAGAGGAGCAAAAGCTGCCGCCTCCACCGTCACCGGCCTTTATTCTAATCATATCCCCTCACATTCCAAGATGGTCCTTCCTCACTATCCTGGTTACAACAAAGGAGCCAATGCCCCTCATTACATCACAGAAGAAGGATATTAGCAAATGAATAGGCAGCTGGTTACACTGGTCTTTGCAAAGTACTTGCAGGGTGAGGGGGTTTCATCAAAAAGCCAGTCTCAAAACAGCCTAAGTCTATTGCAAATCTGATTACCCAGGAAAGAACCTATCCATGGGCATGGGTCCTGTGCATCTCCGAGTGGCAGCTGGGCCCATGCCACGCAGAAGGGTCTGCCACACTTACAGTTAACGTATCTTCTCAAAGATAGTACAGTGCCTTAGAAACAGACTGAAGCCAAAACCACACCTTAGGTCAGACCCCTGCCTGTAGGAGACCGTTCTGTGTGGCATGGGACCAGCTCCCACTCAGAGATGCACAGGACCCACGCCCATGGATAGGTTCTCCCATGGGGAATAAGGCCTGTATTGTGCCTAGGCCGCTTGGAGTCTTGCTTTTGCTAACACTCCCTCACCCTGAATTGAGGCAGCAAACATTTACTGCAAAGTAACTTCCTAAAATCCATGCTAAACCTTCCAACTCTTTTCCCTTTTCATTTGCAAATATCCTTCTTCTGTGATGTGATTAGTGGCATCCTCTCCTTTATTTTCTGTAAAAGGTAACCACCTAAATCGAACCTATGCATAGTAAATGAGGACCTTCACATAATGTGCCCAGAACAATAAAATCCCATCGAGGTAAGGGCCTAGGTCTTTTCCCCTCTTGAGAGAAGCCACCGGCCCTTTTTCTCCACAGGATTTGGTAGTCTGTGTGAATTTCTTCTGTCTCAGCTACAACACTGTGGACCCCACGAGCCAGGGTCCGAGACACCTGCCCTGCCACATAAAAACTATATAGCCTTGAGAAAATCATTCAGCCTCCCTGGGCTTTAGTTTTCTCATCTGTCAAAAGAGAATAATGTTGATACCAACCTCACAAACTTGTAGTGAGGATTAAATAAAGTAACATATGCAAAATTAATATTAAATGAGATAACAGATGTAAAATAATTTATGTAAAACATTCCTGCACATAGTAAACACCCCCCAATAGATGTGAGCTAGCATTATTGCTGTGGAGAGGAAGACAACTCCCAGAAATATCTCAATTTCCTTTGCCAGGAATATATTGAAGAATGTATCTTCTAGTTTTTGAGTCAATGCTAAGTAAGTATCTAAGATTCCAAACCAATCCTTAAATTTGGCAACACTCAGACCTTTTCTGTCTGCAAAGCAATATGACATGACTTACTTGAAGAATTTGGATTCTGTGGGGAGAATGAGTTCTCCAAGGACTCGGATTCTTTTTGCGCCATTTTCTCTGTGGTTGAACCCAGCTCCTCCTTCTTTATTTCTCTTTGCTCATTCTGTTCCTCATTTTCAGTCTTGTTGGTATGAGTCTGGTCAGTCTCTTCCAGCATCAGACCTTTTTTACCTCTGACAGCCCAGTGCATTGACTATATTAAGAGTAGACATATAAAGTCAATATGTTAAAGTTTAATATGTTATAATGCTAGTTATCAGAATGTTAAGCTTGACTATTAACTAGATTTTAATCAATTAATCCAGATATTAATTAATCTTCCTTGATTTGGAAGACTAATGATAGAAGGAAAAATCCATATTATGGTACAGAGCAAAAGGTCCAGCAGCAGAGAGGTTTAGAGAATTAAATGTTTCCTCAAAAAGTTAAACCCAGAATTACCATATGGCCTGCAATCACATTCCTAGGTATATACCCAAAAGAACTGAAAACATATGTTCAAAGAAAAACTTATACATGAATGTTCATTCACAAAAGCCAAAAGGTAGAAACACCCCTAATGTCCACCAGCTAATGAGTACATAAAACGTGGTATTGCCATACAATGGAATATTATTTGACCATAAAAAGGAATAAAGTGCTACAATGTGGATAAACCCTAAAAACATTGCTAAATAAAAGAAGCCAGACACAAAAAGTCCCATATGTATAATTCCACTTATAAGAAATATCCAGAACAGACAAATCCACGTAGATAAAAGGCAGAGTAGTAGTTACCAGGAGCTGGGGGAGAGGGCGATGAAAAAGTTCTGCACCTAGATACTGATGATGGGTGAACAACACTGCAAATGTACTTAATAGTACTGAATTTAACGCTTTCAATGGTCAAAAGAGGGAGTTTTATGTTATGTTATGTTAACACCAAAAAACAATGAGACTGTGTCTTGAGTAAGGCTAGGGATTAAACCTACTACTACTGTAACTATTGTAACTACTATTGTGACCTTCCATTCAGCCACGATCAATGCAAAGTTGGCATTAGAATTCTGGCAATAAAAATATTAGAATTCTGGATTATACATCTTTTCTTTAAGAAAATACATGAGTAGGGATGGCTGGGGTTGGGGGCAGTGATGGGGGAATATGGAGACAACTATACTGAACAACAATAAAAAATGTTAAAAAAAAAAAAAAGAAAGAAAGAAAGAAAGAAAAGAAAACACATGGGCCCTGGCTCGTGTGGCTCAGTTGCTTGGAACATCATCCCATAAACCAAAAGATTGTGGGTTTGATTCCTGGCCAGGGCACATGCCTGGGTTGCAGGTTTGGTCCCCAGTCAAGGCATACTAGAGGCAATCAATAAATGTTTCTGTCTTAATCCATGTTTCTCTCTGACATCGATGTTTCTCTCCCTCCCTTCTCCTCTCTCTAAAATTGATAAGCATGTCCTCAGGCGAGGAAAAGAAAGAAAGAAGAAAGAGAGAAGGAGAAAGAAACAAACACACACATGGCATGAAGCAGATCAGTATTTACTATGAAATATTCATTCTAACTTTAGGTGGATTCACTTTATGTGAACTTTTCCAAGTCCAGTTATCCTCAAAAAATAAGAATTATCAAAATATCTTCCCATTTACTTTTGTAAGGATACTATGAATGTGTGCGAGTACGCTGTACAGAAGGTCTCTTGAAGGAAACACAGGAAGCTGCAATGGGGGCTTTCTGGGGGAGAACAGCAGAACTGGGGTCTGGGATTAGGATGCACTTTTCATTACATATCCTATTGCACTATGTTCATTTTTTAAACAAAGGTGTGTTAGTTATATTTTTAATTTACAAATTTAAAAAAATCCGTGGTCGTAAATCAACAGTTGGGTATTGCCCATTGATTTCTGATAAAACTTTTATATTTTTAGACATACACAAGATCTAAGACCCCTGAAAATTCTCCCCAGAAACCTGGCATCATAGAATTATGTTGAATATGCTGGGAGAGGTCTTTTGCTCAATGATTTAACTGTGTGATTTTGCCAGAGTCACTCTGGCTGTGTACGGTGGGATCTAGATAAGGGGAAAATCAAAATGCATTTTCAAAATGGAAGGACTTGTTAGGTCAGAGGACTGAGGAACGAAGGTCAGAGACAGAGTTACTTTTCCCCATAAACCCTTTTATACCTTTTCCATTTTGTGTCCTGTATATGTATTTCCCATAAAAATGTTTAAAATTGGATAGATGGGTGGAGGAGGGGAGAAAATAAATGAATACAGAGTGAGGAAGAGAGATTAAGAGTTTGCTGTGTCAGGAATATTTCAATTAGAATAATTACCCCTGGTGTCAACCAAAATACTAAATATAATGGTTTATTTTCCTGTTATCCACAATACTGCTTTCCTGAGCTACAAAAAGGGGTGGGGCGGCAGCGGGGGGTGGGGGTAACACAGCCAAGAAATCAAAACAAAACACTGATTTCTTGAAGTCCAAGGCTTATTGAATTAGCTCAGAAGTTGTGACATTTGAAAACTGTGTCAGAACCACAAAAGCAGCCGCCTCAGCTATGCATGTCCCCCATGACGCAAGGGGCACCTCGCTTTTCCCCTACAGCGCACTTCGACTGCTCTTAAAATGCTGGGGTTACCAACTTCGGCCCGAGAAGACCACAGTTTTGTTTAAACAAAACTGTTTAAACTAAACAACATAGGGAGGCTGTAGCCAAATATTATATCCGTGGCCAAGTTGTCTCACCAACTTTTTTTTTCCAGAATCTAAACCCTGCTTTATAAGGCTGAGTGGCCATCACTGGTTTCTCCGCAAAGATATGAGGTATCAGCGGTGGGGTGGGGTGGGGGAGTTCATCAGCACAGCAGCATCTGAAAGAGCTTAGAGACACCACAAATTTGAATACTGGCCTCTCAGCAGGAGCCAGGAGAAGCACCTCTCCAAGAAAGGAAAAATGCAAAGGAGTAAAATGCCTTCTTGGAATCTTTTAAATAAATCTTTTCATCACAATTTTTAAAGAAAATTAGGAAGTGGTAATGACAGGATGTTAATGAATAATAGCCAAAATGATCATAAAAAATAACATGATCTCAACTATGCTAAAAGATAGATACATTCAAATGGAAATATATAAATATATTTGTACATACATTTAGATAAAATAAAGATAGACAGACTGAAGGGTAATGCGGTCTTGTGCACACCCTAAAATCATAAATATATTGAAGCCTTCTGCCCTAATCCAACCGGAGTAGTTGCTCCTTCCTATAACGGGGGTCTGGCTAGATCACTGGGGGCAGAGAGAGACCCCGAGGCAGCACGAAACGCTGCCCTCCCCCGAATGGAGAAGGGAACCCCAAGGCGGCATGAAAGAGGGTGCCTCCCCCAGGAGGAGAAGGGAGAGGCTGTAGGAGGACGCTGCCGCAGGCAACTGTAAACAAGCTGGCGCCAGCAGGCGTTGCCCCAGCAACCCAGCACCGCAGTGTGATACCGCAGAAGGAAGTTTGCACAGAATATGTGCTAGGCTAGTGAAATGTTTGGACAGGGGAAAAGACCCTCCTACCCGCTTCCAGATTATGGCGGCAGGAGTTGGGGCAGAGACACTGTGCCGGCTAAGCTTGATGGATGCCACCCTAAGTCGGCTGGGAATTTGGACACTTTCACTTGGCATGGGATTTGGGGGTGGGAGATTTAAACGGAAGGCGTGTAGAAACTTGTCACTTTTTTCCTTCCCCTCACTAGCCTGGTGGGGGGTCAGCGACCCAAATGTTCCTGGTCCGGTGGGCCCTGGAGACCTCACGATCTGATAGCATGTCCGCACCCCTTCCAACACGAGAGTGGCGGCAGTGCTGGCAACTAGCACTGCGCGGCCCTGCTTGGCCAGGCACATGGACACACCAGCGAGCCAATGCCAAAGGGACAGGATGCAGGTGCTGAGCAGCCGGTAGGCAGCGGTTGGAAGGGCAGTGCACCGCCAGTCGTATGAAAACTCCAGAAAGATGCCTGAAGTAGAAGCGTAACCAGGAACCAGCTAAGCCACATATCCAAATGTGCAGTATTTTTAGATGGGAACAAAAATTCCAGGCACAGCCTTAAACTGATCTGGCAAAGGGTGGAGGAGTTATGAGTATTTTAAAGGAAATGGGCAGAAGCACATTATTCTTCCAAAATTGTATAGCCTTTGAATAAAAGACTCCTTTCCTTTTTCACCAAACCTTGCCTCTTGAATTTAGGGGCAGTGGGCAGCAGAATCCCACATGACTGTACAGTAACATTCCCACCTTCAACCTCTCTTCTCAACTGCAAGGGAGCATTATTCTCCAAAATAATCAACCCACTTACCCCAAGATCCAAGAATTACCCCATGATGCAATTTCTGCCACCATTCAATGTCATTTGTACTCATACTAACGAATGAATGGGAGAGAGAAGCGGAAGGAAATGCATGTTAATATGACTACATTTGCAAGGCAGGGTTATAAAGTTATTTCTTTTATTTATTTCTATATTTTTTGGTGTTTTCCAAATTTTCTATGACAAGATTATATGTGTGCATGTTAAGCAAAATGGCTTATAGCATTTGACTGACCTACCTATCATCTTAAGAAGCATTTGCTCTCAGTGACCTTTGGTTCACTCCAGGAGGGATGGGCCCAGAATCACCTGAAGGAATATTTTTGCATAGATAAGTAGGCCATTAAGTTGCTCGCTACCTTGGAGTACACAGCTGTTGCCAAGCAGGTGCCACTTGGCTGTGTTCCTAAAAGATATACATAAATCAAGCCCCCTTTGGGGTATGGACCTCCAAACTCTTGATGATGCCCAAGACTTTGCTTCTGTCCATAGCTCCCTTAGTAAACTGTTTAATTCTGAAGCTGTCAGCCTCTTTATCCGGTCTCTCAGCCCCATCCTCCTTAGGAGGCCGGTTTCAGACCACCTCAGAAAATTTTCCCAACAATATGTACAATTAGAAAAAAATTAGATTTCAAAAGTTAAATGCACTTATGATTGCCAAAATATACAGGGTTGGGCAAAAGCAGGTTTGCAGTTATGAGTACACAAACTACAGTTTATTCTTGCATTTTTTATTAATTGTTGCACTATTTTCCATCTGACCAGCTGTAAATCTACTTTCCTTCCCCCTCCCCACGCAAGTGGGGAGCATCTGGCTACTAGTAATGGGTGTGTTGGGAGGGATGGTTACAAAGTATATTCTTCACAACCATTTGCTAAATTGCAAGTGTAGGTGTTATGTATTTTTCTGTAAGTTTTATTTCAAAATAAAAATGTTAACTGTAAACAGGGTCAATGGCCTCAGCAGGTGTAAAATATAACCTGCTTTTGGTTTGGTTCTGTTGTGTTTGTTTGGCTTCTTGAGTTTTTTGCACATGCACAGAATAGGAGAGGCTGGCCAGTGGCCTCCTCTGTGGAGCAGAAAGGATATTAGGAAGGTTAGTGAAAAACAGAGTAAGAAAATCAAGAATTCAGGGTCCAGTAAGTGGCACAGATGGCCTGTACACGATGTATTGACTCTGTGCCCCAGCACTTCCCTCTTGAATGAGAGTACCTATAGCATGCCATAGATGGCTGGTGAAGACTAATGACTCACCTGTAGTAAATGCTTTCAAAGCCCTTAGTGAAAAGATATTTTGAGATAGTAGTCTTAATTATCCATCCCCTTTAGGCATTTTGTTATCAGCCCCCATCTCCGCCAATCCCAATTAATGAAATGCCCAAGGGAAAAATCCAAACTATATCAAACTCATACAGGCACCTCTCACGATTTATAGTTCAATCATAACATAAGAGCAACGTGAAGCAGCCTGGGACACAGTTAGATCCCTCATTTCTGTGTTCACAGAAATTACTTCTCAGCTCCACTAAGGTATTAGTTGGGCACAGTATTTAACATCAAGCAAACTATTGTAGAGTGACTCAGTTCAACAGAATGACCATCAATAAAAATACCAAATTATAGCAGTTGATAAGAGACAAAAAGGAATACTAGGGTGGGGAGAGTCTGGAGAAAAAAAAAATAATGAACTGCACCAGACAGAAAATCACTGTGTGCACGGAGTGAATGAACACTAAACAGACACCAAGCCTGGGTGCAAAAGTCATTGTCCTATATTGTTGATCTGCCTTCTCAATTAACTTGTTTACCAGCTTTCCTCAATGGATTGTTTGTTTCTTTCTATCTAGGAAGCCATTTTCTTAAATCCTGGACCTTGGTCAATACTGGAGTTTAAAAATATGGTGTCTATGTGCCAGTAAATATTGAGACAAATAGGAAAACAAATCAATGGACTCAGATGAGTCATGGATCAGCTAAATAATGTTCAAAACTGATGGGTTATTTTTATCCTGGATCTCCATGAGTACATTTTTTTAACTTGCCTGGGTGATTTCTGACCTGCTTCTGAATAACATCCAATTAGGACAAACTGCCTCTGAATAAGCCCAGACGGTGTTGAACTGCATCCCATCTGGCCAGGGAAACTGTGGCTCCACAGGCACAATAGGAAGCTTCCCTGGCAGCCTACAGCCAGCTGGACTCATCCCAAGGACACCTTGTCCAGACAGAAACAGCAGGCAAACAGGTACACGTCAGGGTGATGGGCAGCCCCAGCAAGCCCTCCCAGAAACAATCAATTTGTCAAACAATCAATTCATCAAAACTGTGTTTCTATTTAACTCTTTATAAAATGTAGAGCAATTTATGCAGTATGGGGCAGTTTTAACAGCTTAGGAGAATTTTTCTCAGAACTTTATTTGGACTGTAGCTTTGCTGCTACCACTTTCCCACAGCCATCCCAAAAGCATTCTGCCTTATATTTTGGAGCTAGAGGGAGAGCCATTCATACCCTGTATCACTTGGGGTAAAACCATTGTAGGATTCTTTGAGCTAGAAAGGAATCTGTTTTCAAGTTATCCCAAGATTCCAAAGGCCCTGGTTACAGAAACCCTCACCCCATTATCCCTTTTTTTAACCAACATCACCTATCTAAATTTAAATTTCCAACACATTCATTGACCTCAATGAATTCTTAAAATATTTGTACAAATTACACTATTAGGAGAAACTTCTAAAAAGAAAAAGAAGTAACTAGTGAAGTGACAGGTGTTTGGCATAAGAAAAAATATCAGTTACAGTTTCATCATTCTTAGACAATAGAAATGTGCCATTTGAGAAATTCTCCCAAAGGGAATTCCCGCAATAATGAATCCATATGTGATGCTGCAAAAACACAGTGTGATTTGTCCTGCCTTGAAGGTACTGGGACTAATGTTGCTCCCTGCCAATGCTTTTCCTTCAAGATGGATTATAATGCTTAAATAAAAAACAGAAACACAGGGTTGATGATGTGAAAAGTACGGATTTTATGAGATTTAACACTCTATAAATGTGTAGGGCAAGCGAACATGCTTATATGTTTTAGATAAATGTTACCTACCCTACTTTATAACCATTTTCTTGCCAGAATGGCATGTGTAATTTATATATGTATATAACCCAAACACCCTAGTGGTGATGTTTAACTACAAAAGGATAAACTACAACCTATTAGGTGATGAACAACAGTAGGTAGACAATTACTAATTTTTATGGAGTGGTGAATGTGAAGGGATGAATGAATGAAATGAATAAATACAGAGTAACAATTAAAATGCTACAGAGAGAGGAGAGGTTTTCACATGCAGATGTCACTGTGTGGATGAGAACAGAAAAGAATGAAAAGAAATTTACAGAATATCTATCAAATGAGGTGGAAAATGCATGAAACTTGGCATACAGGATTCAAAGTCCACTGAGGAAGAGAAACAAAAGCAAGTCAAAAGCAAAAATGTCTGGACCAAACAACTGTTCAAGAAAAAATATCACTACTGATTTAGAGCAGAAAGATATGCATCTCATCATTTTTGTACCACAATAAAAATAAATCCAAAACCAAATGCTAGCCCTGCGTACTATTTCAATTTTGCCAAGACAAATGATGTAGTCAGTAAGATCTAAATGTAATTATTTGTAAGACCTCCAACGCTTCATAGCTAAGCTAAATTCAAAGCAAAAATGATGTGGTTAGAGAAAAGAAATTAGCATTTAATGCTTTCCATTACTGTTGTCTTTCACAATAGTAATATAAAGTACACCAGGAATTCAGAGGGTTTTTCCTTTTCTTTTTTAATTGTTGTTCAAGTACAGTTGACTCCATTTTTCTGCCACCTTTTCTCCTGCCCCACCAATCCCCACCTCAAACCCTCAATCCTACCCCTCTTTGGCCTTGTCCATGGGCTCTTTATACATGTTCCTTGACTTGACCCTTCCCCTTCTTTCCCGCATTTTTGCCCCCCTTCACCCCTCTGGTTACTGTCAGTTTGTTCTTTATTTAAATGTCTCTGGTTATACTTTGCTTGCTTGTTTGTTTTGTTGATTAGGTTCCACTTACAGGTGAGATAATATGGTATTTGTCTCTCACCACCTGGCTTATTTCACTTAGCATAATACTCTCCAGTTCCATCCACGCTGTTGTAAAGGGTAGGAGCTCCTTCTTTCTTTCTGCTGCGTAGTATTCCACTGTGTAAATGTACCACAATTTCTTGATCCACTCATTTACTGATGGGCACTTAGTTTGCTTCCAGCACTTGACTTTTGTAAACTGTGCTGCTATGAACATTGGGGTGCATAGGCTCTTTTGGATTGGTATTTTGGGATTCTTAGGGTATAATCCCAGCAGTGGAACTGCCAGATCAGAAGGCAGTTCCATTTTCAGTTTTCTGAAGAAATTCCATACTGTTTTCCACAGTGGCTGTACCGGTCTGCATTCCCACCAACAGTGTACTAGGGTTGCCTTTTCTCCGCAACCTCACCAGCACTTACTTGTTTGTTACTTACTGTTTGTCTGTGATGGCCATTCTGACCAGTGTGAAGTGGTAACTCATTGTGGTTTTAATTTTCATCTCTCTGATGGCTAGTGATGCTGAGCATCCTTTCATATGTCTTGGGCCTTCTGTACGTCCTCCTTGGAGAAGTGTCTGTTCAGGTCCTTTGCTCATTTTTTAATGGGGTTGTTTGTCTTCCTAGAGTGGAGTCATGTGAGTTCTTTATATATTTTGGAGATCAAACCCTTGTCCGAGGTATCATTTACAAATATATTTTCCCATACAGTTGGTTTCCTTTAATTATGCTGAGGTTTTCTTTAGCCATGCAGAAGCTTTTTATTTTGATGAAGTCCTATTTGTTTATTCTTTCCTTTATGTCCCTTGCTCTAGGGGATGTACCGGTGAAAATATTGCTACATGAAATACATGAGATTTCCATGCCTATGTTCTCCTCTAGGACTTCTATGGTGTCACAACTTATATTTAAGTCTTTATCTACCTTAAGTTTATTTTTGTGTATGGTGTAAGTTGGTGGTCAAGTTTTTTTTTTTTTTTTTTTTTGCATGTAGCTCTCCAGATTTCCCAAAACCACTTGTTGAAGAGGCTATTTTTACTCCATTTTATGCTTCTGCCCTCTTTGTCAAATACTAATTAACCACAGAGACATGGGTTTATTTCTGGGCTCTCTATTCTGTTCCATGTGTCTGTTCTTATGCCAGCACCAGACTGTTTTGATTACAGTGGCCTTATAATATAGCTTGATATCAGGTATTATGATCTCTCCTACTTTGTTCTTCTTTCTCAGAATTGCTGTAGCTATTTGGGGTCATTTATGGTCCCATATAAATTTTTGAAATGTTTGTTCTATATCTGTGGAATATGTCATTGGTACTTTAGTAAGGATTGCATTGAATCTGTAAATTGCTTTGGAAAGTATAGACATTTTGATGATGTTGATTATTCCAATCCATGAGCATGGTATATGCTTGCATTTGTTTGTATCTTCCTTAATTTCTTTCTTCAGTGTTGTGTAGTTTTCTGAGTACCGGTCTTTTACTCCTTGATTAGGTTTATTCCTAGGTACTTTATTTTTCTTGTTGCTATATCAAATGGGATTTTTTTCCTGACTTCTGTTTTTTATGTTTCATTGGTTGATGTACAAAAAATGCCTACGATTTCAGAATATTGACTTTGTATCCTGTTGTTTTGCCAAATTTACTTACTAGTTCAAGTAGTTTTTTGGGGTAGTCTATAAAATTTTCTATATACACTACCATCTCAGCTGCAAACAATGACAGTTCTACTTCCTCCTTTCCAATTTGGATGCCTTTTATTTCTTTTTCTTGTCTGATGGCTAGTACTTTCAATGCTATATTGAATACAAGTAGTGAAAGGAGACATCCTTGTCTTTTTCCTGACCTTAGTGGGAAAGCTTTTAGTTTTTGCCCATTGAATATGATGCTGGCTGTAGGTTTTTCATATATGTCCTTATTATGTTGAGGTATGCTTCCTCTACTCTCATTTTGCTGAATGTTTTTATCATAAATGGACATTGTACCTTAGAAAAAGCTTTTCTGCATCTATTGATATGATCATGTGGTTTTTGTCTTTCCTTTTGTTTATATGATGTATTACGATTATTGATTTGTGAATATTGTACCATCCCTGCATCACTAGGATGAATCCCATTTGATCATGGTATATGATCTTTTTGATGTGTTGCTGGATGTGGTTTGCCAGTATTTTGTTGAGGATTTTAGTATGTATGTTCATCAGCAATATTGGCCTACAGTTTTCTTTCTTTGTTGCGCCTTTTCCTGGTTTTGGGATTAGAATGATGCTGATCTTATAAAAAGAGTTTGGGGGTCTTCCCTCTTCTTGGATTTTTTGGAATAGTCTGTGAAGGATAGGGGTTAGCTCTTCTTTAAATGTTTTGTAAGATTCTCCTGTGAAACCATCTGGTCCAGGGCTTTTGTGTGGGAGGAGTTTTTTGATTACTGCTTCTATTTCGCCAGCTGTTATTGGTCTGTTCAGGCTTTCTGCTTCTCCTTGATTCAGTTTTGGAAGATTATATTTTTCTAGAAATTTGTCCATTTCACTCAGGTTTTCAAATTTCTTGGCATATAGTTGTTCATAGTGATTTCTTACAATCTTTTGTATTTCTGTGGCATCATTTGTAATCTCTCCTCTTTCATTTCTGATTGTGTTTATTTGGGTCTTCTCTCTTTTTTTCTGGATGAGTCTACTTAAAGGCTTGTTGGTTTTGTTTATCTTTTCAAAGAACAAGCTCCTAGATTCATTGGTCCTTTGAATTGTTCTTTTAGTCTCTATGTCGTTTAACTCTGCTCTGATCTTAATTATTTCCTTCCTTCTTCTTGCTCTGGGCTTTATTAGCTGTTGTTCCTCCAGTTCTTGAAGATGTAAGGTTAGGTTGTTTATTTAAAATCTTTCTATCGTTTTTAGGTAGGCCTGTATTGCTATGAACTTCCCTCTCAGGACTGCCTTTGCTGTGTCCCATAGGTTTGGGGCTGCTGTGTGTTCATTTTCATTTGTTTTCAGAAACTTTTTTATTTCTTCCTTGATCTCATTATTAACCCATTCATTGTTTAATAGCATGCTATTCAATCTCCATGAATTTGAGTGTTTTTTAGTTTTTTCCTTGAGGTTGGTTTCTAGTTTCTAGGAGGGTTTTTTTTTTGTTGTTGTTGTTGTTGTTTTTAATCCACACCTAACTCCATATTAGTGGTTAAAATTAAGTAAAAGAGCTCAGTGGATCATCAAGAAAAATGAACTATAAATCAACAGACATTAGGCCCAAATTGGTATAACTCAGTTGATTGGACATTGTCCCACAAAGCAAAAGGTTGCTGGTTCTATTCCCAGTCAGGGCACATGTCTGGGTTGCCAGTGGGTCCCCTGGCAGGGTATGTGCAAGAAGCAACAGATCAGGCAACCAATCAGGCAACCTATCAATGTTTTCCTCACACATCAGTGTTTCTCTCCTTCTTTTTCTCCCTCCCTTCCCCTCTCTGTAAGAATAAATAAATAAAATCTTTTGTAAAAAGCATTAAAATAGCAAGGGTCACTAATTCAGTTGTAGTTATACTGTGTCACACTCAGAAAAATGGAAATACAGTTATGCAGAGGTAGGAAAACAATGTTTATTTAGTCAGTGCCAACAAGGAATTATGGGAATACACAATGTGAAAGGAAAAAACATCTTACTTTTTAGTATGTGAAGTTAAGTCACTATTTTAAAAATGTTCACTCTAGTTATTTGGGGCATACAAGATAGGGGAAGAGTAAGTTTATAATTGTGTACACAGAGCACAGAATTTATTCTTGTATTATGATGTATTAATTATATTATTTTCCATATGAACAACTGTAAACCTAACTTTTACCCCACCCTATATATTTAAAAATAATATGGTTAGTTCTTCATAAATAATTAACCCACTTAAATGGTAATGAAAAAAATACAATAAATAAATAGCCCACTTAAAGAAATCCTATGAATATACACTTACTTCAAAATGAGATGAAGAAAATAGGTTACAGTTTACGTAGAGTGGCTTTAACTACATACCTTGAGAGATTTGCGTTGTTCTTCCCCATTACTTCAAAGACCCTCCCTTACTATTACAGTTATTTTATCAATGGAAAAACAATTTGTTCAAGTCTTCTTAAAACAAAACTATTAAGAATGAAGTTTAAGTGTAATCCTGGTGGGTTGTAATTCAAAAGATGTGAATTATTTTGTAACCTAATTCTAACAAGTATTCCTGAGGACTTGTCTGTAACATAACTTCTGTATTCTAAGTCTCATGTCAAAAAAAGTTTTGTTTTGTTTTTAAAAAATAGAGCCCTGGCTGGTGTAGCTCAGTGGATTGAGCGCAGGCCTGTGAACCAAAGGATCGTGGTTCGATTCTTTGGTCAGGGCACATGCCTGGGTTGCAGGCCAGTTCCCAGCAGGGGACGCATGAGAGGCAACCACACATTGATATTTCTCTTCTTCTCTCCTTCCCTTCCCCTCTAAAGATAAATAAATAAAATCTTAAAAAAATAGATAATGTCATGCTTAGAATGTAGCAACCTTTAAAATTACATTTTTTCTCTAATACATAAGGTCAATGTAAAAACAAAATAAAACACACAACACTTAAATAATAGTACAAATAGGTAGTTACAGAATAGCCATGCAGATGTAAAGTACAGTATAGGAAATGAAGCAGCCAAAGAATTTATACACATGACCCATGGACATGTATATTGATGGAGGCATCACCTGAGGAAGTAGGGGGAGCTGGGTGGAAGGGGAAAAGGGGAAAAAATCAGGACAACTATAGTAGCATAACCAATAAAATAATTTAAAAATATAAGGTGATTATTTTGATATTTAGGGTTTTTTAATGGCATGAAGAAAAGTAACACACTGATTTAAGGTACCTCTACAACTATCCAATAATTCTTTCATCAGAATTTATAACAAAAATAATTTACAAATAATTTATAGCTTTTTTTGATTAATCAGACCCTATTTTTTTATGGAGTTTATAAGCCTTGAGAAAAGAACAGGCTGATATGAACTAAAAAGGTGGAGGAGATCAATTCGCAATTATTCAAAACTCAGCAGTGTTATACAAGCAGCTTGAGAAGCTCAGGTATCAGAATGTATGAAATAGTAAACAATAATGGGGAGTGTATAAAATAAATCAAACAGCCAAAGAGACTCACAAACACAGTCTTAGGCTCTTCTGGCACTGATCCACTGAATTTCCCTTCACAGGATTTTGTGGACACTGATTAAGTTCTATCCGATGCTACCACCTTCTTGACCTTCTCCCTCCTAGTCCCTATTGACCCGTGAAACTACTACGTAAATCTAATCCATGGGCAGCCTGAGCTTCATAGGTTCACTTCATCCCACAGAGAAACCTACCGTTTTCACAGAGTCAGTCAAAGCTTCCCACTGCTGGAATGGCATGGCTATCTGGCTCCTTCGCCAGTGGTCATAGCGGGCTCGACTTTCTTCATTAGTCAAAATCTCTTTTGCTTTCTGCAGTTTCTGAAAAGTCTCCACTGGAAAACAAATCAAAAGATGAGTACTTCTCTCTTGGAGGAGTTAAACTCCCAAACAATAATACTGATCTCACTGGAATATGTCTCTGCTACTTACCAGCTGTGTTACCTTGAACCAGTTCACCTCCTCAAACTTAGTTTCCTCATTTGTAAAGTGTATCATAAGGACAAGTGAGATTACATATGTAAAGTGCCTGGCTCACAGTTTATCCACTCCCTTTACTGCGCTCCTGTCATGCACCAGCTGCTGTGCCAGGTGCTGATGACACAGGTGTGAACAATAGACATGATCTATTTAGTAGGACAGACATTTACAAACATTGGAAAAAATATAATTTTGTGTACTACCTTTTCTAGTAGTAGTTTTCAGAGAGGGTAGTGACCAGGCTGGAGGAACATTATAAATAAAAATACCTAAGGCATCTAAACTTAGTGAAAAGAGAGAATGCCAGTGTGGCTGGGGAACACAGGGTCAGTAATGAACAATGAGAGATGGGGCTGTAGAGTAGACAAAGACCCAGTACCCAGGACATTAGAGGTCATGCTGAGGATTCTGCTCTGGTTTTTTTTGTTGTTGTAAGAGCAATAGGAAGTTATTGGAAGGTGTTAAGTACAGGAAATACCATGGTAGATGACTGATAATTGGTAGCTTTGTCACTGCTCTATTTGACCAGATGGCATACAATAGAAACCTTTCATGGCCCTGTTCGAAATACTTCCAATGTCCCTTCTGCTCCTCAGTGAAGTTAAAACTTTCGTAGAGCTCTGGCTTGTATGACTCAGTTTGTTGGAGCATCATCCCATAAACAAAAAGCTTGTGGGTTTGATTCTCAGTGAGGGCACATGCCTAGGTTGTAGATCGGTCCCCAGTTGGAGGTCTCTGGTTGGGTTGCATATAAAAGGCAAACAATTGGTTCTCTCTCACATGATGTTTCTCTCCCTCTCTCTCCCTTCCTTCTCTCTCTAAAATCAATAAGCATGTCCTTGAATGAAGATAAAAAAATAAATTTAAAAAAATTTCTATAGAGCAGAATAGATCAATATGTGAAAATCAATTTTTCTATACATTAGCAATGAGCAATGAGCAATCTGAAAATGAAATTAAGAAAACAATTCCACTTATGGTAGCATCAAAAAGAATAAAACACTTAGAAAAATGCTAACAAAAGAAGTACAAGACTTAAACACTGAAAAGTATAAACACTGTTGAAAGAAATTAAATTGCTAAGTAAGTGGGAAGATATCCATGTTCATGGATCAGAAGACCTAATATTGCAAAGATGGTAATACTCCCCAAACTGATCTACAGATTCAACACAGTGTCTATCAATATATCAGCTGCCATATTTTGCAGAAATTGACAAGCTGATCCTAAAATCCATAGGCAAATGCAAGGGACCCAGAATAATCAAAACAATCTTGAAAGGTAAGAACAAAGTTGGAAGAACTCACACTTCCCAACTTAAAGCTTTCTACAAAGCTCCAGTAACAAAAAAAGTGTGGCACTGACACAAGGATAAACATAAATCAATGAAATATTAAGAGTCCAGAAGTTAACCCTCATATTTACGGTCAACTGGATTTCTACAAGAGTATCAAGACAATTCAGTTGGGAAAAAATGGCCTTTTCAACAAATGGCACAGGAACAACTTATATCCACATATGAAAGAATGAAGTTGGATCCCTACCTCACACCATATGCAAATATTAACTCAAAATGGATCATAGATCTAAATGCAAAAGCTAAAATTATAAAACTCTGAGAAACAAATATCAGAGTAAAGCTTTGTGACCTTGGGTTAGGTAATGGCTCCTTAAATATGACACCATAGGTATAAGCACAAGTAATAAAAGAAAAAATAGAAAATGGTACTTCATCAAAATAGAAAATTTTTCCTTCAAAATGCTTTAATAAAGTGAAAAGAAAAGCTATGGAATAGGAGAAAATATTTACAAATCATAAATCTGAAAAGGGATTTGTATCTAAAATTTACAAAGAACTCTTACAACTCAATGAGAAGACCATTAACCTACTTTAAAATTAGCAAGTGATTTGAACAAACATTTCTCTAAAGAAGATATACAAGTGGCCAATAAGCACACAAGAAGATGTTCAAAATCATCAGTCATTGGGGAAATACAAATCAAAACCACACTGAGACACCACTTCCCATCCACTAGAAAGGCTAAAATAAAAAGATAAATTCAAGTGTTAATGAGGATGTGAAGTGTTCATGAGAAACTGGATGGCTCATAATTACAGAAAACTATAAAACAGTATAGCTACTTCAAAAAACCATTCAGCAGTTCCTTAAAATGTTAAATACAGAGTTACCATATGGCCCAAGAATTTCAACTGTAAGTACAGTCAACCCTCTGTATCCCAGGTTCAGCATCCACAGATTTAACCAATCATGACTCAGGAATATTCAGAAAAGCTCTGACTGGTGTGGTTCAGTGGCTTGGGTGCCGTCCCGCAAACCAATGCCACTTGATTCCAGGTCAGGACACATACCTGGGTTGAGGGCCACATCCCCGGTTGGGGGTGTGCAAGAGGCAACCAATCAATGTTTCTCTTGCACATCAATGTTACTCTCCCTGTCTTTCTCCCCTCCTTCTTCTCTCTCTAAAAATAAATAAAATCTTTTTAAAAAACTACTTGCTTAAACAATTTTTTTAGAAAAAAATGTTACATTGTTGCTGATAGGTACTATGTTTAAGCCTACAATAGTTACATCTGTACTGAACAAGCACACATTTCTTTCCTTGTCCTGAGTCCCTAAACAATATAGTAAAACAGCTATGTGCATAGCATTTACATTGTATTAGGTATTATAATCATAATACAATTAGGTTATATGCAAATACTACCATTTTACACAACAGACTTTTGGTATCCACAGGGGCTCTGGAACCAATCCCTTATATATACCAAGGGAGAACTATGTAAACTCAGTAAAACTGAAATAATATATCCACACAAAAACTTGTATATTGATGTTCATAGCAGCATTTTTTGTACTAGCCAAAAAGCAAAAACAACTCAAAACTCACAAATGTCCAACAGCAAATAAATGGATAAACAAAATGTGGTATATCCATATAATGGAATTATCATTCAGCCACAAAAAGAAATGAAGTGCTGATACACGCTACAACATAGATAAGCCTTAAAAATATCATGCTAAATGAAATAAGCCAGTCACAAAAGGCCACATGTTCTATGATTCCATTTATATGAAATATTCAGAATATACAAATCTGTAGAGATAGTAAGTAGGTTTGTGGTTGCCAGAAACTAGGCAGGAGAAAATAAGAAGTAATTGCCAATGAGTACAGGGTTTCTTTATTTTTTTTCCACAACAATCTTATGAGGTAGATATAATTATTACTATTATTATTTCCATTTTATAGACTCTAAGGCTGACGGAGGTTAATGTAACTTGCCCAGAGTCCTGAAGTTTCAAGTAATGGAGCCATGAATCAAACCCAAGCCTGCCAGGCTCCCCAGCTGCTGCTCTGCACTTGCCTGCCTGCCTGACTTTCCTGTGATGCATGTTACCCTCTAATCCTCACTTGCTCCCTCACTTCCAGGGGTAATGAAAACTTCATCGTTCATCAAATAAGATCCAGGTTGTGCCCTTGAGAAGCTCAGAGCCTAGTAAGGAAGCAGACATATAAACAAGTCATTTCAATACAATGTGATAAATAGAAATATAGAGGCAAGGCTGGTTCTGTATGGAGAGTCAGGAAATATTTCATTAGCTTTCTGTACACTTGTAGTCATCTTTGACTCTTCTCTTTCTCTCACACATCAGTTCAAATGCATTAGCAAAGTTCGTTAGCTCTACCTTTTAAAATGCACCCAAGATCTGCCCAGACTGGTGTGGCTCAGTTGGTTGGGCCACGTCCCACAAAGAGAAAGGCCTTGAGTTTGATTCCCCGTCAAGGCACAAGCCTAGGTTGCAAGTTCAGCCTCTGGTCAGGGCATATGCATGAGGCAACTGATTGATGTTTCTCTCCTTATCTTTCTCCCTCTCTTCCCCCTCTCTAAAAAAAAATAGAAAATAAAAATAAGTAAATAAAATAAAATACACCCAACATCTGAGCTCTTGTCACCACCTCCACTGCCACTGCTTTGGTCAAAGCCACAATCTGTCTTAGCTGGATTATTATAGTAGCTTCTCCACTGATCCCCCTGCCTTTTCCTCAGTCTATTTTCCACACAGCAGTTAGAGTAATATTTTAAAAAATAAGTCACATAATATCACTCCTCTGCCCAAAGTGACTTCCAATGATTTTTTGTTTCTCTTAGAATAAAGCCAAAAATTCTTATTATGGCTAGTAAGCCTGACATGCTCTGCCTGCCCTCTACTCCCCTCTTCCTTCTATGACCTCATTTCCCTCTGCCTTTACCCTTCTCCCTTTGCTACAGCCATAGTAGCTTTCCTGCTGTTCCTTGACAGCACCTCAGCCTCAGGCAAGGCCTTGGCACTTGCTGTCCTCTGTCCTTTCTACCCTGAACACTTTACTCCAGGCACACATGTGACTTCCCTCAGATATTGGCTCAGAGACTGTCTTGCCGATAGGGTCTTCTCTGACCATGCTGACCATGCTTCTCTGACAAAACGGCTGCTCACCCCATCAGCCCCATTCCTTTATCTCCCTTGCTCTATTTACTTTTCTTTTTTCCTTACCATCACCCAAGGACATGCTTATTATTTTAGATAAAGGGAGAGAAACGTCTATGTGAGAGAGAAACATCAATCAGTTGCCTCTTGCACATGCCCTGACCAGGGACTCGGGGACCGAACCCACAACCTAGGCATGTGCCCTGACCAGCTCCAACCAGCTGAGTCACACCACATCAGCTGGGGCTTTTTTTTTTTTTTACTTTGCTTTATAGTACTTACCCCCTAACACTATATAGTCACTTGTTTGCAATCTGTCTCCCAGAATACACACTCCAGGAGGACACTTCATCTCTCTTGTTCTCTGCTGCATCCCTTCCATGGGAACAGTACAGCAGGTCTCAGAAAATGTCTGTTCACTACATGCATGTGCGAATGCCTTCCATTTTGACTGTGAACATAAAAATAATCATATAGTCCTATTCCCTGAGCTCTAAGCACCTAATAAATCTCACACACCCTTATAACATTTTGTGAATTGGGAACATTTTAATAGTATCATTGCAAAAATAATTAAAATTACCCTGATAGTGCTTAAAAATACCTCAAGGAAAGTAGTCAAAATCCTCTAAAACAGGTGTTAGGGCAAAAGTGTAGTGAATACTAACTGTACCTCCATACCAGTTGTGAAAACACTGAAATACTTCTGTGCCCCAACTGGTAAAGAGCTGACCTTCCTGATTCCCAGTCCCCCAAACACACCACTGCATGTGTTCCCTCAGCAGCCAGAGCTGCTGCCTGCCACAGAGAGCACCCAAGAACCCTGCTCCAGGGTTAGACAGCACAGGTACCTAACAGGCCATTCACTATTTAATATAACCACTGGAGGTAGTAGCAATTAATGAGTTAAAGGGGAGAGTCTAAGGATGGGGCCATTGAAAGCAACAGAAAAACAAAGAAACCCATAAAAACATCTTGTCATATCAGCTGGCTGCAGTGAACAATTCTTCCTGTTGCTGATGACAATGTAAATGGCTCTCTGCGTAAATGTCTCTCTGTATAAATGAGATGTCACTTTTTCCAAAAGGAATAAAAAGCTCATTAAATTATCACCACTGATGCACATGCCAGTTACTACTAGAGTAGGGGTTGTAAAGATTTACATATTTATTTATGAGTCACCTTCTCTTTGTACATTACTGTTGGCCTGTTTTCTAGAGTATCCAAAACAAAAGAAGCCTGCTTGGGCTGATTCTGATGTCAATCCCTCAACAATTGATAAGCAGAAGCAAAAGAGGCCTTATCTTTCCCATTAAGTGGCCTTTTCCTTGTTCCATCCTCTTCCCGACATTTAATAAAAATGAGTTTGAGTTCATATTTCTCCTTTAATATATCAGCTAATCAAATGAATCACACAAGATAAATATTTACCAGTTCTGGGAAGAGAGATCTCATTTTGTGAGCTTATATGAGCAAATGATGCTGGAAACTTTGAGAGACATTCTGACTTAATTCCTAGGTCTACTTTAAAAGCTCATATTTCACAATAAAATTTACATTACTATGACCACATTTTAAATGCAGAACACTTATAATTACTTGAGAAATAATAATAATATGATGTCAGAATATGCTTTGAAGGAAGTCTGAAGAAAAATACACTGTTATAGTGGTTCTCTGACAGAGATAAGAGCAGGCTTTCACTTTCAATATTATTTATTACTATATGTTACTTTTATTCTGAGGGAAAGAAGCAATGAAGAGTTTCTGAAGTAGGAAAATGATGAGACATTCAAAGACATCAGCAAGGGACAAAGAGTTGCCCTTCTTCCAATATCCATGTCTTTGAAGACTGCAAATCAATAACAAAAACACCATTTCAAAAAACTTTTGACCCCTTTTTTCAGGGTCAAAGAGAAGCACGTTTTAAAGCATTGGCCTGAAACAGTTACTGTCATGGACATACACAGAACTGGCATGAAGGGCAGCCAAGATCTTTGGAGCTCAGTGACACAATTTCTGTAGCACGACATGCCCTGCCTCGATCACCCAAGCCTAGAGAGAAGGGATTTCCAAAAGCCTTAGATTTAAAATTAACTTTAAATGTAAGCAAGAAAGCTCTAATGGTTACTTACAAAAAAAGAAAAGTATCCCATTTTGTTAAATTTCTATCTTATAGTGTTGCATAAAAACAAGAAAACAAAGTCCACTGAATCATAATTGCCACATTGAGCTCTTCCAGCATGCAGGACACCTCACATAATCTTCGTGGCAGGCCCGTGTAGTAATATTATTCATCTACCCATTTACCTGTGAGAATGCGGAGGCTCAGAGAAGTTGCCCAAGTCAGATAGCTTGGAAGTGGGAGGTAGAAGCAATCCAGACAGACAAGCCTATGTTCGTATGTACTACTCCACCGTGATAACAAGTCAGTAATGTCAATGGCAATGGCTGAGACTACATTTAGTGGACCAAAAAGGCATGTATTTAAGCTTAATTTCTCCCATCTACAGTTACTCAACAGGTTAATCTTTCTTTACGTTGATGAAATACATTTCAATATCTTTCTAGTGTATTCTGGATTTCTACCAAGCCAAAATTCAGCATCTGGGTGAATTTTTTTAACATCTTAAAACATTTTTTATCAGAAACCCTAATCCTTCTTCAAGTATGTAAAGAACCACTTAGATTTTCACAAAGTCATATTCATCCAAACTGAGTAAATGGATGCTTAAACAGATTTGAAAACAATTTCTACTGAAAGGTTGAATCATCTATCAACTGCAAGATTGAAAAGGAAGATATTGATGTATGTGTACCTTTTCATTTTAAACAATATTTACACAGTGCAGTGTTTCTCTAAATAAGAAGCTCTGCAGTTGCCCATATGTGAGAACTCCCATCACTATGGCAACTAGAAATGGCAATGATTGCACAGTGATTCATCATGTATCCCATATAGAAATTGTTTTCCAGGGACAGAGAAACAACTCAAAACTATACTTCAATGGGAAAAAAAACCCAGTTAAGGAATAACCTGGGGGCTGGTAGTTGGTTTTAAGTGTTTACCAGATATTTATACTTTCAAGTTAGATACCTATTTTAATATTAACTCCAGCTCAAAGAAATAATTAATGTCTCCTGAAGAAATGTTCATGTACTCATTCATTCACTCACTCAAGAATTTATTTGGGACTTCCGGCCAAGATGGAGGCATAGGTGGACACACTGTGCCTCCTTGAACAACCAAAATTAAGGACAACAAAGATTTAGAAACAAGAAAACAAGCAGAACTGATAGAAAATTAAACTGTATGGAAGTCCAACAACCATTCATACAAACCGGTAAGAGGGGCAGAGTTGCAGCAGGAAAAAGTGGAGGTTTGGCAGACCCGGGCATGCAGGCAGCAGCAGCTAGCAGACCCCAGGCCCACAGGCGGCAGCTAGCAGACCCCAGGCATGGGGTGGCAATGGTGCAGACCCAGTGAGGTCCCAGTGAGGCTGCACAAGGCGGCTGGTTGACCAGGTGGTCCCACATTTGCACGCAGATAATCCAGGCGAAGGGGAAGCGGCGGAGGGGACTGAATCTGAGAGAAAGTGGAGCAGGCACCATTGTTCCCTCTCGGATCCCCCCCCCCCACATACAGTGTCATTACCCAGCAACTGGGCTGCCCCGCCCTGGGGTACACCAAAGGTTCTGCCCCTCACTACATAACAGCCCTGACCAGACCACAAAAAAACAAAAAACAAAAAATGGCTCAAAAGGGAGAACAAGGCAAAGCCCCACAGCCAATTCACCTAAGTGACCAAGAGATAGCCAACCTATCAGAAGCACAGTTCAAAGCCCTGGTGATCAGGATGCTCACAGAATTGGTTGACTTTGCTCACAAATTAGATGAACAAATGAAGGCTACAATAAGTGAAATGAAGGAAAACACAAAGGGAACCAATAGAAATGGAAGAAAAACTGGGACTCAAATCAATGGAGTGAACCAGAAGGAAGAAAGAAAAAACCAAACAGAAAAGAAGGAAGAAACAAGAATTCAAAAAAAATGAGGAGAGGCTTAGGAACCTCCAGGACATATTTAAACATCCCAATATCTAAATTATAGGGGTATCAGAAGGGGAAGAAGAAGAAGAAGTGGAAAACTTATTTGAACAAATAATAAAGGAGAACTTCCCCAATGTGGCAAAGGAATTAGACTTCCAGGAAGTCCAGGAAGCTCAGAGAGTCCCAAAGAAGTTGGACCCAAGGAGGAATACACCAAGGCACATCATAATTACATTAGCCAAGATTAAAATGAGGGAGAGAATTCTAGAAGCAGCAAGGGATAAGGGGACAGTCACCTACAAAGGAGTTCCCCTCAGACTGTCAACTGATTTCTCAAAAGAGACCTTCCAGGCAAGAAGGAGCTGGAAAGAAGTATTCCAAGTCATGAAAGGCAAGGACCTACATCCAAGACTGCTCTATCCAGGAAAGCTTTCATGTAGAATGGAAGGGAAAATAAAGCGCTTCTCAGATAAGGTCAAGTTAAAGGAGTTCATCATCACTAAGCCCTTATTATATGAAATGTTAAAGGGACTTATCTAAAGAAAAGAAGATAAAAAATATGACAGTAAAAAGACAGCAAACTCACAGATATTGACAACCATACCTAAAACAAAAGCAAACTAAACAAACAAGTAGAACAGGAACAGAAACACAGAAATGGGGATCACATGGAGGATTAGCAACAGGGGAGTGGGAGGAGGAGAGAGGGAGAAAAAGTACAGAGAATAAGTAGCATAGACGGTGGGTAGAAAATAGACAGGGGAGGGCAAGAATAGTGTGGGAAATGTAGAAGCTAAAGAACTTATGACACATGGACATGAACTAAAAGGGGAGAATGTAGGTGGGAGGGGGTGTGCAGGGTGGAAGGGAATGATGGGGGAGAAATAGGACAACTGTAATAACATAATCAATAAAATATATTTAAAAAAAGAAGAAAAAAGACTTTATTTGCATACAGATGTTCTCAGTGGTAGATACTGAACAAGATAAGCAGGAAGTCTGCCTCACTGAGATTCCTGTATGACTAAGAAGTAAACAAGCAACAAGGTGATGTACTGATCACAGTTTGCTGCCTGATATATAAAGAGGTCTGCAAGTCACACATGACCTTCCAGAGGAGGTGATGTCTAAGCTGAGACCTGAGGCCAGACAGGGACTTTGCAGGGCAGGGAAAGTGTACTTGCCTCTGTAGGGGCGAGAGGAAGGTTCCAGGCAAAGGAAGCAGCAGGCACTAAGGTCTGAAGAGCAGAAAACAGAGCACCTTATGTGTAGGGAACTATTGTGCCTGCTAAGGGGTCGAGAGTAAGAGTCTGACATTGTGAAAATGATGTATGGGCCTGGTCCTCGGCCTCAGGGCATTAATGTCCTTGCATTGTTCTGCCTGCCTTATTATCAGATCGTTCCCAAGGGAAGTGCAAGGAAGTATCAAGAGTGGTATGTACGTGCATCATGTTTCTTAAACAATGTATCTATCAGGATGGTTACTGTTACAAAGTATCCTCTGCGGTTATGCCTGCAGGAGCTTTTAATCTTGTGCTATTCTTAGACTTTTCTAGTTGTCTATATATATGACTGTACTCTTTAATAAAATTGCCTTTTGCCAGCAGAGCAACTGGTCGCTTCCTTTCAGTCCGTCACTGCGCGTCACGAGCCCCTTGTCACGCTGGCCGCGGCACTTATGGAACCAAAGTATTTCTGAGTAGCTAAAACATGGACTTGCAGGCATGGTGGTGGAGAAAAAATTAAAATGGAGACATGGCAGGGGCACAACATGATGAGTTTGTAACTAAAGGCCCAGCAATGATAAAGAGCTACATGTGCTATATGGGTAAATACCACCAATGCAAGGTAAAGCAAAAGAAGCCACACGCGCACACACACACACAAAAAAAACAGGATATATTGTATGATTTGATATATACGAAATTCAAAACTAGTCAATGACAACAGAGATCCACAGATGGGAGAGGGTGCTGACTTGAACGGGACATGAAAAGGGACTTCTCAGGTGCTGGAAATGATCTTCATCTTCACCTGAAGCAGCACATTATACCAGTGGCTAAACTGGTTATACATACACACAAATTTATCAACTTTACACTTGTGATTTGTTCATGTTGCCTTAAACAAGTTATGCCTTAATAAAAACAGGGGGAATCAAATTAGCAAAAGTAATAGTTAAGTATTTAACCAAAAAAAAAGTGACTTCCTATGTTGGAAAATGATCTGTTTATACATATCAAAGGGATCAATGATTTCTAGGGAAAAAATAATAAAGAGCTTTAAGATAAGGGAAACTTTTTGTACCAATATTTAGGTATTTATTCACACATTTGATAAAAATATCACAGGAGTGAAATCATTATTATGACATATATAACCAAATGGACCGACCAAGTGCAAATTCACAAAAATCAGAACATAAGCAACACACAACTCCTTAACACTTGTGCACTCTCACACACCCATGCCCACACCCACCCATACCCCAACAATCACAGGTGCTAAATGCAGACATGACTCAGGGCCTCTTCTCTGGCTTGTCAGGTGCTCGGAAGGGAAACATTTTTTAATGAAGAAGAGTTTCTGTTTTATCATTTGTGCAATGTGGAGTTACAGACAGGTTTTAATCATAATATTTTCCTTATCAAAAAATTGTGCATACACACATACTACACACATACCTATAGTATACACATATAGCAAACATAATCATCAAATTTAAGATAGTATTACCTACCCTGAGAATAAAATCAGGGTATGAATACACAATAGATTTTAACTGCAATGGTAAAGTCTTAAGCTAAGTGGTATATTACATGGGCATTTGTTTTGGTATTCTTTATACATATTAAATATTTCATTTTTCCCTTATTTAAAAGAAAGATCACTATCTCCAGGGGGAAGCAATTCAATGACCACTGTAAGGATCCAGGCATGAAATGACGGTGACCTACTGTAGTGGTTGTGAGGATGGTAGGAAGAGGAGAGAGATGCAGAAGGTAAATCACTAGCATCAATCAGATGTGGGGAGGAGGGGGCAACGTTTTTGCTTGGCCAACTGAAGAGATGGTGGTTCCATTTACTGAGATGGAGAAACATTAAAAAATGAACAAGATTTTAGAGAGGGTGAGAGGAGAATAATGAGTCAGTCCAGTTTTTGACAGGGTGACTTTGAAATGTCTCCAAATAGAGATTTCCAAGAAGCAGCCAAAACTACAGTCTGAAAATGAAGAGCAAGAACTAAGATAGATTTGGGAACCATCAACAAAGAGCTGATGATTGAAGCCACAGGCTTAGACTAGACTCCAGAGACAAAGGGGGAATAAGCCCAGAGGAGAGTTTAGGAGGGAACCTTAATGCAGTAGAGAAGGAGTCACAAAGACAACAGAAAGAGCAGCTTAAGAGGCTGGAGGAAAAGCATGAGTGCATATCCTGGTAGCCAAGAGAAAGGAGTGTTTCGAGAAAGAGAGCATGATCAACAGTGCCAACTTCTGAAGCAAGCTCAGGGAAGGTAAGGACAAAAAATCAATCACTGGATTTGGCAGCCAAGAAGTCCTTGGTGACTGTTACAAGAGCAGTTTCCAAGAAAGGTGAGGAGGAAGTCAGACTGGGATAATTTGACAACTGGTGTATTAAGTAAAGATATCAACTGTGGACTTCTTCAAGAACTTTGGCTCTAAATGGAAGGAAAAAGAGGAGGAGCAGGAGGGAGACAGGTCAAGGAAGGATTATTAGTTTGTTAGTACTTTTTCAAGTTAAGATCTACATAGGCATTTATGTCTAAATTTATGTTAGGGAAATTCAAGTTATCATAAAGAAAAACACAAAAGTATGAATATATTATCACACATATGGATATAATCATATATGGACATATTCAGGTCCCTAAAATGAAGAAAATACAGCAAGTTCTTATCAAAAGAACCATCTGGTTACAAACATACTTAATTTATGTTAATACTCCAACGCTGGTGAAATAAGGCATAAAGTGGACAAATCGTCACCATGAAGCAGCACATTATACCAGAAAGAAAAATGGATGTTAAATGACTACTATTAGAGAAAAGATCATACACTTTTCCCTCCCTCTTTCCATCCAATAGTGCAAAAACATTCTTTGGTATTGAATGAAAAAATAATTTTAAAAAGAAGAGAGAAACTAATATTAAGTTACTATTCAAAAGGCTCATTTTCATGAGAAACAGGTAGTAATTACCTACCCGCTTTGGAGTTTTCAGGATGCTTGTCAGGATGACATTCCAGGGCTCTGACCTTAAATTCTGCTATAATTTGTTCAACCTAAAACAAAAATCAATGTTAAAAATAGAGTCCAACTTAAATGACATGAAGGATGAAGCTGGGCATCAGTCCTTCCCCAAACAGCCATGATCAACCCAGCTGTTCATTTTGACCTTTATATTTATATTTTGACTTTTTACTCTAAGAAATCATTTCCTCAATAACAAAATTCAGAAAACATCCAATAAAAGCCCCCTATCCAAAGAGTGGTCTGTGATGACAATTTAACATGTCACTGTATTTAAGTAATGGCCCAAGATACCTATGAGCTCAATGTATTTAAATGTCAAAGATGGTCAGATAGGTTTATCCTAAGAATGTATAAAAGATGTGTTCATACACCTGAGTTCTTCAAAAGATACTTGTGCTGTGACTGGTGTGGCTCAGTCTGTTGGGCATTGTCCTGCAAAGCTAAAGGTCACCAGTTCGATTCCCTGTCATGCTTGGGTTACAGGTTTGGTCCCCCAAGGTGGTACGTAGGAGAAGCAACCGACCAGTGTTTCTCTCTCACACATTGATGTTTCTCTCCCTCTCTTTGTCCCTTTCTTCCCCTCTCTCTAAAAATAAATAAATATATAAAGTCTTAAAAAAAGATGCTTAGTCACCATTCATTATTCAGGGATGACTGTCCAGTTTATAAATTATCAATTACAAAGTTTCTTCTTCCTGCCTTTTGGCCTTTTCAGTTTCATTAAGAATTGCATAACTTTTTAAAGGACATAATTTAAACCTGATCATTCCACTACCAAATAACAGCTTGGTTAGAAATTGTGACTGGGAAAACAGAATCTTCAGCCCAAACTAGATTTATATTTGAGGGCCATCTATGCTTTGACTTGATTTCACTCACCCATCTAATCCTTATTATCAGTAATAATCAAGACTTGGCTTTATTAATCATAATTGCAATGACAACATCAGAAGATAACAGTAGTTATGTGGTTCTGGAATCTGATTGCTTCATTTTAAATCCCAGTTCTATCCTGAGATTTTAGGCAAGTTATACAACTTCTAATTCCCTAGGTTTCCTCATATTTACATTACACAAATAATATAAGTAAGGCATTTAACACAAAGACTGATTATAGTAAAATCTCAATAATAATAGCTAAGTATTAAATGTCAGTGGTTAAGTAACTTGTCTGAAGTCATTTATCTAGTTACTTAAAAAGCTAAGTTTTTTGTTAGTAAGCAGTTGGACTTCAAATCCGAACATCTTTCCCACTGTTTTATACAGCTGAATTCTTCACGCTCAGGGACCCAATTAATAAAAGCAAATTACCTCTTGTTTGAAAATAGAGTTCTTGAGCAGCTCAGCTCAAAATTGCCATAAGAGTCATGGGAGGAAAAACATATGTTTATCAGCTCCATGTCATTCTTAATCAGTTCTTATAAAAAAACTTCTTCACTTTTATAATCAGTCAAACTGTACCAGACATGCATATGTATAAAACCCAGACTAATAACTTTATTCTTCTCCTTGTTAAGCTTCTACTGAGGACTTCCTGGAATAATGGGAAGAGACAGACTTCCTGTTAAGAACTAAATCAATTGTTTCTTCTTCCTGGGTGTCCCCTTTAACCCTCAGACACCATAAACTGCTTATATAACAAAGAAAATTGAGAATAACTTGTTTTTCAAATTTAAAATATTAAATATTTACATATCTTGGGGATTTTAATAACATACATGGATAAAATCATACCTACCTAAGATAGAAATTTGGGGTTTTATTTTTTGATTCCTATCCCATTAGGAAACATTTTACTATCAGCCCTTGGAAGTAAATGTGTCAAAATGGTTAATTTTCAGTAGTACTGATATGCACAGTTGTTAGTTTCTTCTTTATATCTTCTATATTTTGCCAATTTCATATTTTAAAAATTAAGAATAGTCCATATATGCCTTTCATTACTTTTCATAGTTTTACGGTCACAAAGTTCATCATAAATCTGTTACATTGGCTCATTCTGGTTAAACTAACTAGTAAAGTGGTTAGTTTGTCTTGGACACATTCTATTAATATTAATCTCTTGGCATCCCCACTCCATGTGCCCACAGCCAAGTGCAAGCCATGGGCAGGTGGCCCTCCATTTCAAGGTCCACTGAATCCTCACTTTCTAATCCCATGTTCCAAGGTCTGGAAAACTGCCTATCCTGTTGGCCAGTAAACATGCAAAAACGTTCAATTTTACTTGTACCCAAATAAATCAAAACATCAAAGGAATGATAATGACCAGTATTGTTGAAGGTACAAAGAACTGATAGTTTTCATGCTCCCCTGGTGCAAATGCCTTGAAAAGCAATTGGGATATATATTTCTTTCATACTCTTTAATCCAACAATTCCAGTTCAAAGAATTGGTCTAAGGAGATTATCAGAGGTGGAAAAAGAATTTAGTTACAAGAAGGTTCATGCTATACACTGTAAACAAAAAACTATGTGTCCATAAGATATTTGTTAAAGCTAACTGTAATATAGCCATAAACTGGAAAATGTTGCAGTCATTAAAAAGTCATTTTGTTGCCCTGACCAGTGTGACTCAGTTGATTGAGCATCATTTCTCAAAGCGAAAGGTCACTGGTTCAATTCCCAGTCAGGGCACATGCTTGGGTTGTGGGTTCAGGGGCACTTACAAAAGGCAACCTATTGATGTTTTTCTCTCACATTGATGTTTCTCCTTCTTTCTCCCTCCTTTCCCCTCTCTCTAAATATGAATAAATAAAATCTTGTAAAAAAATCTTCTTATAGTAGAAAACTTTTAAAAATCTGAGATAATTTATATATTGCATTTCTATAAGAAAAGGTAAGCTACAAGTATTTTGTCCAGTATAAATCCATATTTTTACCTCAAAAGAAATGATGTGATATATATAATTATGATAATAATAATAGCTAAGATTTATTGAGACTTACTATGTCCCAAGCATTGCTCTAAGCATTTTCTATACAGCACCTTTTTTAATTCCCACAACTCTCTGAGGTGGTACTATTATTATTCCATTTTGCAAATTAGGAAACCAGACATAGAAAAGTTAAATAATTTTCCCAAGGCCATACAGCTAGTAAGTGGCCAGGATTTTAGTTCAGGCAGTCTGATTTCATACACATATAAATAGACACATATAAATATAGACACATGTGTGCATGTACTTATTTACATAATACATAGACCTAGCATATGTATACGCACACATAATTAGCATGCATACATCACAGGCCCAAATATTAAGTGTCTAGGTTAACATTTTTCTTTGTGCTCTCTTCATACTCTATATTTCTTTATCAAATATACATTAATCTTAGAAATTAAGTTTTAAAACTTACATTCTCCATATCCTATTAGCACAATATTTTGATCTGCACCAAGAAATACTCTAGTATGCAATAGGGACTAATCCGATTTCCCCTTGGACAGATCTTGTCTAGCTTTCCCTGGCCACACAAATGCCCTCTGTCTCTCCCTCCAAGCATCTAAATTTTGACCTCATAAAATCATTTCAAGCCCCATCTCTTCTCTCAAGTATTTTCAGATATTCTCTCTTTAATTCCTATTGCACTTGTAGACAGTACCACATAGTACAGTACTTATAATGTTCTCAAATTGTTTTCCATGTATTGCTTGGCTCCTCACCTGGATGTTAAGTTCCTTATATATTCACACCATGGCTTACCTTTTTGTTTTGTTTTGCCCGCCCCCTCCCCTTCCCTTGCTTCTAGTACTGGCCTGATGTCAAGTGTTGAATATATACTTGATTACAGACTTGCAGATGTTCTTCAAATAATATGACTGTAGTGTAATAGGAACTTTCCAAAAATTGTGATCTATTCACTAAAAAAAAGAACTGATTCTAGTGATGAAAATTTATATGCTACAAAATATACTACAGAAAAGAGATAAATACCCATTTATCATTTTAATAAATGGGTTAATCAGTATCCATTTCAATTCAGTTAGTTTGAAACTGCATTTTCCACACAAAACTCCGATATTAGACATATCCATGAAATAAATTCCATGAGAAATCATCCTACATCATTGTAATCAAATGATGATTAGCTAAAGCATGAGCTAAAAAAAAAATTTGAGCCACAAAATATATAATGATAATACTGAGTTGTAACCCATAAAATACAATAACTAATAATCCAGAATGACAAATATAGTTAAATGAATAAAGATGAGAGAAGGGATGGCTTTTTTTAGGAGAATTCCAAACAATAAATGTAAAATGGATGAGAAAAATAAAATGTCACCATTAAGCAAACATATTAGCACTAACTGTTATAAGCAAGATTTGTCAAAGGATGCTAAAATCAATAGGTGAAAGTTTGAGGAGAAACACTATAGTCTCAAAGAATCTTCACCAATATATTTGTTAATTACAAAAGGGAAAATAGTAACCCTTCAGTGGAAAAACCTGGCAGAAGAAACCTGATGGACATCACCTTAACCAAGTGATCAAGGTCAATAAGAAATATCAGAATCAGGAGTCCCAGCCAAGATGGAAGTGTAGGTGGAAACCTTTCACTTCCTCGCACAATCAAAAGGAGGATAACAACCAATCTAAAATCAATAAAAAACCAAAAGCACCAGAAAATCAAACTGTGTGGAACTCCAACAACCAAGGAATTAAAGGAAAAATCAACCAGAAATAGACCAGTAAGGCGGTGGACCTTACGGGCCAACTCAGAAAAACCACAGTGAGGCGGACTGCACAGAAGGGGCTGGCTGAAGGTGAAACTGAGACTCAGATTTGACTGTGGACTATGGCGGTTGCCATGGTGGGAGAAACTCCCAGTCTCAAAGGAGAGTCCATTGGAAAGGGTGGGGCAAGCTAGCTGCACTGTTCCCTCTCTGGCCCCTCCTCTCCTAGGCCCCTCCCCCCCAGGCAGCACCGCTGCACAACAAAGAGGGTTGCTCTGCCTGGGTTAATACCTAAGGCTATAGGGAACCTATCCGCATGGAGTGGCAAATATAGCCCAGGCCTATCAGAAAACCAATAAGCACGAGTCAGCACACAGGAAGCCAAACCCACAGATCAGCTTTCCTGTGAGAAAACAGGCCTGCATTATCCCTATGCAGCTTTGAGGCTTACTTTTGCTAAAACTCCCTCACCCTGAGTTGAAGCAGCAAATGCTTACTGCATATCTTTAAAGTAACTTCCTGAAGTCTGTGCTAACTAATTCTCCCAAGGATGGAGTGTAACCATACCAATCACTCTTATCGTTCCCTTGCATTTGCAACATTTTTTCCTTGTTCATCTGTAAGAGGTAATCAGTAACATCCTTTCCTTTGTTATCTGTAAAAGTAATCACCTAAAGCAAACCTGAGCATAATGAATGAGAACCTTCTTTGGTGTATGCTATTAGAAAGCCAATAAAAGCCTGTCCAGACAAGGGTGGAGGTGCTCTCTCTCTCTCTCTCAGAGAGTGGCTGTGCTGTCCCTTTTTCTCCAAAGGATTTCTGTAGTCCATGTGAATTTGTTTGTTGCATCCACAACACCGGGCACTCTGCTGGCCGGAGTCCGCATTGTAAGGCCCTGCCCCCTTACAACTTATCAGGTACGCCAAGACAAAGAAATACGACCCAAATGAAAGAACAGAGCAAAACCCCAGAAAGAGAACTGAGCAATGAACAGACAGATAATCTATCTGATGGAGAAGTTGAAGCCCTGGTAATCAAAATGCTCACAGAGCTGATTGAGCTTGGTCGAAAAATGAAAAACCAAATGAAGGATACCCAAAGTGAAATAAAGCAAAATATTCAGGGAACCAACAGTGAAAAGAAGGAAAACAGGAGTCAAAGCAATGATTTAGAACAAAAGGAAAAAATAAACATACAACTGGAATAGAATGAAGAAACAAGAATTCAAAAGAGTAAAGAGAGTCTTACAAACCTCTGGGACAACCTGAAACATTCCAATATCCAAATTATAGGGGTGCCAGAAAGAGAAGAACAACAGAACAAATTGAAAACTTATTTGAACAAATAATGAAGGAAAACTTCCCCAATTTGGCTAAGGAAATAGACTTCCAGGAACTCCAGGAAGCCAGAGAATCCCAAAGAAGTTGGACCCAAAGAGGAACACACCAAGGCACATCATTGTTAAGTTACCCAAGATTAAAGATAAAGAGAGAACCCTAAAAGAAGCAAGAGGAAAGGAGATAGTTACCTAAAAAGGAGTGCCCATAAGGCTATCAGCTGATTTCTCAAAAGAAACCTTGCAGGCAGGAAGGAGCTGGAAAGAAGTATTCGAAGTCCTGAAAGGCAAGGACCTACATCCAAGATTGCTCTATACAGCAAAGCTTTCATTTAAAATGGAAGGCCAGATAAAGTGCCTCCCAGATAAGGTCAAGTTAAAGGAGTTCACCTTCTCCAAGCCCTTATTATATGAAATGTTAAAGGGACTTACCTAAGAAAAAGAAGATCAAAACTATGTACAGTAAAATGACAACAAACTAACAACCATCAACAAATGAACCTAAAAGGAAAGAAAAATGACAAAAATAAAAACTAAGCAAACAACCAGAACAGGAACAGAACCAGAGAAATGGACATCACATGGAGGGATTTCAGTGGGGAGGGGGAAGGGAGGAGTGGAGGGGGAAAGGTACAGGGAAGAAGAAGCATAATTAGTAGGCATACAATAGATGGTGGGAGATAAAAAATGGTATAGGAAACAGAGGACTCAAAGAACTTGTACGTACAACCCATGGACATGAACTAAGGGTAGGGAACGTTGGAGGGTTGGAGGGCAGGGAGGAGGGGAATAAAAGGAGAAAAATTGGGAAAACTGTAATAGCATAATCAATTAAATATACTTAAAAAAGAAAGAAAGAAAGAAATATCAGATCAGCCCTGGGTGGTGTGGCTCAGTGGATTGAGCGCCAGCTTGCAAACCAAAGGGTCGCCAGTTTGATTCACAATCAGGGCACATGCCTGGGTTGCAGGCCAGGTTGGGCCCCCAGTAGAAGGTGCACAAGAGGCAACCACACACTGATGTTTCTCTCCCTCTCTTTCTCCTTCTCTTCCCCTCTCTCTAAAAATAAATAAATAATTTTTTTTAAAAGAAATATCAGAATCATGTACCCCTAACACAATACACTGAGAAAGGCACTCTACCACTTCTGCAGTGTTCTTTCCCAATACATATAACCTCAATCTAATCACAAGATAACATCAGACAAATCAAAATTATGGGGCATTTTACAAAATAACTGATGTTATGCTTCGAGGTATCCTGGTCATGAAAGACAAGGAAGGTATAAGAAATTATCATCTTGGAAGAAACAAAGGGAACAGGATAACTAAGTGCAAAAAGGACCCTGGCTTAGATCTTGGAAAAGAAAAAGAGCATTAGTGGAAAAATTGATGAAATTGGAATGAGAGCTATACCTTAGATCAAGGGTGGACTAATAGGTCCACAGGTGGGGCTAAATCTGGCACCACCTGTTTTCTTAATAAAGTTTTATTAAAAGACAGACATGGTCATTCATTTGGGTATTATCTATAGTGACTTTCTGGCAATGGCAGAGCTGAATAATTGTGAAAGAGACCATAAATCTTGCAGTCTAAAATAGTTGCTATCTCAGGGCCAGCAACACAGTGAGAAAAGCCAGACACCTGGTTTTCAAGAGGTACACTTTCTCTGTCAGGTTTCTGCACTTGCTCAGCTCTGAAAGTTAGTGCCTTCTTAAAGTGTTTATTGTAAGCACCCTGCTTGCCTCCTCCTAGGCCTGATGCTAGCTGGTCCTTTACTCACACACATATGCTTGCTGGCCCCTGGTTGAGTGAATACTCTTTTACCAATGTTAATTTTCTGATTTTGATCAATGCACTACCATTAAGTATGATGTTAACATTAAGGGGAGCTGAATGATTTATATACAGGAACTGTCTCTATTACTTTTGCAATTTTTTCTGTAAGTAAAAAATTATTCCAATAGGCAAAACAGAGAATTTTTAGAATAGTGAAACTGCTCTATATGATACTACAATGGTAAATAAATGTCATTATACATTTGTCCAAACCCAAAGAATATACAAACCCGGGAGTGAATCATAGTGTAAACTAAGGCTTTGGGTTATTATGAGGTATCAGTGGAGATTCACTGGTTGTAACAAGTACATTACTCTTGTGGGGAAGTTGATAGTGGGGGAGGCTATGCATGAAAGGCAGGGGGTCTATGGGAAATCTCTGTACCTTCTACTCAGTTTTTCTATGAGCCTAAAACTGTGCTTAACAAATCTATTAAAATCATTTTTAAATAAAACTTTAAATGATGAAAATGTTTTTAAAATAATGTGAATTACAGAATAAGGATAAATTTACCACATTCCAAGTATTACTGTGAGACCAAAACAATACCCACAACACAAAAACAACAACAATTTACTTTGTGCCATGCACCATTCTCAGCACTTAGTATTGTACACCATGTCTCACTTAATCCTCACAACAACCCTATTAAATGGGTGCTATTATCCCCATTGCAGATTAGGAAACCAAGGCATAGAAAAGTAAAGTAATCTTCCCAAGTTTGCACAGCTAGTAATTGGTAAGATTTAAACCTAGGTGGTCTGAGGTCAATAAGAAAAAGAACTAGAAAAAAATGTGTTTTCCTTTATGAGTTTATGTTCAATATTCAAGTCCATGAAACTTTGAAGTCAAGAAGTCTTATCATTACTGTAAAATGATGACCAAACATTAAAAATCAAATAAAATCCACACTAGAAAGAATGCCTCACACCACTAGTGTGTGGTATCTGCATCAGTAAGGACTTTAGAAGATTTATAGCATGTGTCTTCTGTGTAAAATCTCATGCAGGAAGGAAAAGTTAACTGATTTGGACTCAAACTTTTGTAAATGTTTTTGAAATGGGTGGGGGGTATAAAGCAAAAGAATTATGTGTCTCAACTCAGTTATTATAAGAATAAAAATATCAAGTGGATTTGAAATTATAACTGCTAAATTGTTTTTGGATAGAGCAGTTATCGTCAATTTTTTACAGCATCAAATCAAGGAATATTTGAAGTAAAGCCAATACAAATCAAGTAAAGAGAATGTCACACTAAATTCTCAAAAATGGCGTAAAATTTTTTTTAGGCATGAAGGTTGCCTCTTGCATGTGCCCCACCTGCACCACACTGGAGGACACAACCTACAACCCAGACATGTGTCCTGACTGGGAATCAACAACATTTGGCTTTGCAAGATGACACCCAACCAACTGAGTCACACCAGTCAGGGCTGTTCCTTTGATTTTAAATAGTTCCTTCAAAAAGTATTTGGCAATAGCAGAATCCACGGTGTGAATAACACATATGGTAAAATGGTAATAAACTTTCTCAATTGCTGTAAGCAAAATCACTACCAAAGTAAACAAGAGTAACATATTATCCTAAAGGAGAAATAGGCACCTAAAAGAGCATTATAACCTGGTGTGTGTGTGTGTATAACTAACTACAAGGGACCTAAGACAAACTCCTCAGAGTGATGATAAAGATTTTAATTTTTTGTGTCCAATATCACATTCTATTCTCCAGAGTACATTTTATTACTAAACTCCAGCCATATAAAACAAAGATAAATAGAAAGATATTTTGCTTTAAAATCTTTTAATATTATTGGCTATACTTTAATAATAAAATAAAATAGATTTTAAAATATACACTTATAAAATATTAAAATGTATACATTTAATAATATAATTGAAATATATTTCACATTCATCTCAACAGTATTTAAAATATTAAAAACTGGAAATAAGTTAAATATTTAACAATAACAGAATAATGAATTATAGTACAATAGAATTATGCAATCATTAGAATATGCATGAAGAATGTTTCATAGCATGGAGAAATCCTTGTTTTAATGTTAGTGGGTAAATAGCAGGAATCAATAGGTACATATATCTTTCCAAACACATCTTCAAAAATATGTATAGAAAAAAGACTGAAGATTAATATATCAAACATTAATAGTGTTACCCTTGGGAGGCAGAATTATATATGAGTTTTCCATAATTCAAAAAACTTTTACAACCTTTATCATTGTCTATGGGGAGATTTAAAACCTTATTCCATTATAAATCAAGTGAATATATACAGAATTTTCACATGTTTTATGTAGGAAGCCACCCTTTTAACAAGTAATTTCTCTCACATAATTTGAAATAGTAACATAAAAGGATGCTTCCTGGTTTGTATAATTTAGCTGCTCACATAAAAGTACCTATTTTAGTAAAACATTCTAAAATTACTAATTACTAGACAATTACATTTCATCTCAGTTATAATGTAAATTATGATAATAAAGCTATAGCTTATATATGCTATGAAACACAGCCAACAGCAATCACAACAAAATATCAAATATCTATTTTTAATATATTTGAAATAGAGTCTATGGTCATGTACCAGAACACATACACTCAATCAGAAGTGTCCATAAAATTGCAAGAGGACACTATTCAAGTAAAGACCCAATACACTTTAAATCCTTAACTTTCTCTGAGCCAAAAGTGCTTTAAAATAATACAAGATTAGGTTTTTAGACAATGTGACTAACATTTCAAAGTTAAAATCGTAAATAAAACTTGAAAAACTGTTGTGAAAAACAACAGCATTATCCATTGTCTTACCGAAGACAGTTCATCACATCCCAGTAGCACGTAGTAATCTTCATTATCTTCCAACTTGTAATTCAGTATTGCATCCATTTAGATCACTAAATCAGCTCTTTTTGACCCTGAAACAAGAGGCACAATGAGCTGCGAATTAACAAGAAATGCCTTTTTAAATCTGGTCTACAGCAGCATATTCCAAACCGCACTAACTAGATTTAAGGCTGGACACAGTCAATACACCAGATGTCACCCAAGACCTGTGTAAACTACCTTCCATTGGCTCTTTACAAAAGCAAAGAAAAAAAACAGACCTCATACTTAACTGTTGCAGTGCTACATGGGATTTGTAGTTTGAGTTTATATAAGTGATTCAGATGAACTTTTCCTCTTGTGGATAACAAAGGCTGCCCATTTTTACATACTCCTCAAGTGAGACATCTCCTATATATTTTTTCCTTCTTTTTAAGTGACAAAAGAAAATTTGAGGCAATATGCTAAAATCTTAGGATTTGTTCATATGAGTAGTGTGGGTGGTTTTCTGAGTGCTTAGAATATTTAGGAATTTTTTAAATAGTTTGAGTAGAAGGAAATAAACTAGGGAAGCAAATTTTCATTAACTTGATCATTCATTCATTCAACAGATATTTATTATGGACCAATTTTGTTCCCAGCATGAATGTAGGAAAGGTATGGTAAACAAGCCTGGGTTCTTAGGGAGCTTACATTCTGACAGAGGAAGGCAAACAAGAAACAGGCAAACATTTAAATAGTGAAGGAAAATAGGAAAGTGAGAAGGAGAACTATATGGGGACAGGGCTGGCTCACTCGAGTTTCAGGAGTGTGTCTGGCCTGGAGTGGGTGCAGGGAATCTGTGTTTCAGCTCACTCTGGCCCTAGGAAATGCAGGTGAGGTCTAGGATTTAGAGGAGAAAGTGAGTAATGAGGTATACAAAATTGTAACTGCCTTAACTCTTTAAATTCCTCCCTAAATTATCACCTTGGAAAAAATACTTTTTCATTGAGCCCACCTATATACATCTTTTTAAAGGTTTATTTCTGAAGAGAAATAAAGCACTGAAACACCAATTTTACTAATCCTTCATTCTATACCCTCTCTTGCTAAAAGTTCTGTATGGACTTCACACCAGTCAGAATGGCCACCATAAACAAATCAATAACAAGTGCTAGAGAGGATGTGGATAAAAGGGAACCCTAGAGCACTGTTGGTGGAAATGCAGACTGGTGCAGCCACTGTGAAAAACAGTATGGAATTTCCTCAGAAAACTAATAATGGAACTGCCTTTTGACCCGGGAATTCCACTGCTGAAATTATACCCTAAGAATCCTGAAACAGCAATCCAAAAGACCCTATGTACCCAAATGTCCATAGCAGCACAATTTACAATTGCCAAGTGTGGAGAGCAACCAAAGTGCCCATCAGTAAATGAGTGGATAAAGAAACCATGATACATCTACACAATGGAATACTACACAGCAGAAAGAAAGAAGGAAATCCTCTGCTTCGCAACAGCATAGATGGATCTGGGAAGCATTATGCTAAGTGAAATAAGCCAGGTGGTAAGAGACAAATACCCTATGATCTCACCTGTAAGTGGAACCTAGTCAACAAAACAAATAAGTAAGCAAAATATAACCAGAGACATGTAAATAAAGAACAAACTGACAGTAACCAGAGGAGAGGGAGGAGAGGGATAATGTGGGAAAATAGGGGAAGGGCCATCAAAGAACATGTATAAAGGACACATGGTCAAAGCCAAAGGGGGTAGGTTCGAGGGTGGAGGTGGGGATGGGTGGGGCAGGGGGGGCATGGTAGGGGAAGAATGGAGACAACTGTACTTGAACAATAAAAAAGTTATAAAAATAAAATAAAAAGTTCTGTATGGAATTTTTAAGTAAAGTAATTTTGTTTCAGAAATTTCACATTCCTTGAGACATTTGGAGACCTACTTGGGTATCACAAAATCCTGACCAAAATAACTAGACATGGTCTTAAAATGATATAAAGTTATTGCCACGGAAAACAGGATAGTGATTACTCAAACAATTAAACATGGAATTACTACATGATCCAGCAGTTCCACTTCTCAGTATATACTCAGTATATACTTGCAAAGATTTGAATGCAGGGACTTGAACAGACTTCTGTATACCCATATTCATAACATCATTATTTATCATAGCCAGAAGGTAGAAGCAACCCAGTGTCCACTGACAGAGGAATAGGTCAAGTGTGGTATATACATACAATGAAATACTATTCAGCCTTAAAAAAAGAAGGAAATTCTGACACATGCTACAACATGGATAACCCTGGAAGATGTTAAATGAAATAAGGCAGACACTAAAGGACAAATTCAGTATGATTCTACTTATATGAGTTACCTAGAGGAATCAAATTCATAGAGAGAAAAAAATTCCAGGGGCTGTGGGGAAGGGTCAAATGAGGAGTTAGAATTTAATGGGCATAAAGTTCTAGTTTGGAAAAATGAGAAAAGTTCTGAAAATGAATGGTAGTGATGGTTGTGCAACAATGTGAATGTATTTGATGCCAATGAACTGTACACTTAAAAGAGTTAAAATGGTAAATTTTATGGTGTATATATTTTTTTACCACAATTAAAAAGTGATGTGAATTTCCTCAAACATTTGACAACCTCGACCAGAAATAAAAAGTACTGCTCCTTTACTCTCCATCCTGAGAGCAGTCAGGACAATGCTTTAATATTGTTCTGAAGAACAAAAAGAAAATTACAAAAAGAATTTTGGTAAATACTTACTCATGTTTTATTGTATTAAATGCAACCTGAGGCTCTTTTTCCTGAACCACCATGTTCTCATACTCTCCAGTATACCATATAGTCATTGAAAGTGATGTAGAAACATATTTAATGCCTGAGAAATGTTCACATTTTGTTAGAAAACTGTATGTACCATGTAAAAATTCACTGAGCACTGAGATCTATGCATGTTACTGAGTATAAATTATATAATCAAATTTATCTCAATTTAAAAAGTAAAAAAATATAAAATTTTACAAGTAGGCATGGTATGATTCCAGCCCTATAAATTTACATTGCATGTATATTTATAAAATATGAGAAAATATATACATCAAAATAGATCAGTTGTCACTAGATAATGGGGTCACAGGTGATCTATATTTTATTCTTTTTACATATCTACATTTGCTAAGATGTACATATATTATTCTCATAATAAGAAAAAAAAGGCAATAAAAAACAAAAAAGTAAAAACTGCAAAATGTCAAACTCCGCATAACAATTTATTTACTGAAAGAAATGAATCCTGCCCCTCTCCTGGGCGTCTTGGCCACTGTCCAGGCTGATTGGTTTGGTCCAACTGTTGTGTCTTCTGAATGACTCCTTGCTTACAGGAATCACAGTGCAATGGACACAATGCTGAACTCTGACCCTTGTTCCTTGAGTAGGAATATGCTTTAGACACCACAGCTCCCATATTAGTGAATTAAGTTGGTTGTTAAGATTAATTCAAATGAACATTAGCACATTACATAATCAAATGCTAAATTGTGTGGTTTTGAGAAAAAAGCTAACAGGAACCACTGAAGCTTGCTCACAAAATGAAAAGAAAGAGGAAGGGGCAACACGCATAAACTGTCATAGAAAGATGAAAATGTCCATAGCCAGTTCCGGCAAAGGTGTGGAAAACGACCTTACAGCAGAGTGAGTTAGAGAGAAAAGCCTTTAAGCCTAGAATGATGATGAGACCTGGGCCAGCGTGTGGAGAGGGAGCCTTGCTGATCAGGCAGAGGATACCGAGCACATATGTGGGCAACAGGGAACTTCTGTAGCTTCCTAAGCATGTGAGTAACATGTTATAAGTGGAGCTTTAAAAAGATTAATCCAGTGGCCTCCTTTTGGAGGAAAGAAAGCAGGAAAACAGTGATGAATACGGTTAAACTATTAATTTGAGAGTTATGCCCACTTTTTTTTTTTTGAATGGGTACTACATGCACATAGTACAAAATTTTAAAGACATAAAAGGGTAGGCAAGAAAGGTAAGTGTCCTTCCACCACTGGCCCTCCCACCAGCAGCTTTCTTTCATAGTGAAAACCACTGGTAACAATGTCTTGTCTGCAGATTCATTTTAAGCACTTACATACATATATATGTATATATGCATTCACATGCATATACATATGATAAGTTCATCTATCAGAGAAGCAAAATTTCTAACGTTTGATATTATCCAATGTTAAAGCAGAAATGACTAAGAACTTTCATACATGTTGGATGAGAATGTAAATTGGTGCAATTTGGCAATTTGGTAGTATTTATCAACTTTTATAAAGCATATTATTTCTTGTTGCCTGGGCAATTTTTTTCTCTACAAATTTACCCAGAGGATTTACACCAAAACATGTTCAAAGCAATCATTGCCAGCAGAAAAAAAAATGGTAACAACCAAAATGTCCCTCAATGGATTCAGAAGAGAGTAGTGGTAGTGGATGAATAAATCATGGTATCTATGGAATGAAAATGGATTATCAAATGAAAAAGGAAGGTTGAGGAGAGTATTATGACATTTTCTCTTTGTGTTCTTTTTAATACCACGTACCTTTGCACCTATAATTTTTTTTAAGAAGCAGATAAGTGTTTTCCTTTTAAGGGTGGGAGTTGGGCAGGTACAGAAGAGAGGCTTTTAGTTTTAGTTTACACTTTTGGGAACTGTATGAAATCAGTGCAGTCAGCCCACCACTTTTGCCTTCTTCTTTATGCTTTTTAGTATTTTAAAACAACACGTGTCATTTGTTTTATTTACATATGTTCGCTGAAGAAAACCTTAAGACATACCACAAAATAGGTGGGAGAAATCAAGTGAAATTTTTAACAGAGTTAAAACTCTTTGTACCTCAAGAGACGCGAGTCAGACGCGCAACCTCTGGACCTAGGGGACGCCAAATCCTCCCAGTTTACTCGCTCTCCGGAAGCCTCGTCCACCCAGGCCTACAACTCCCAGGACGCATCGCGGGAAAGGCCTAAAGGGGCGGCACAGGACGTTCCAGCTACTTCCGGCCTCCAGAAAACGTCCCTCGGGAAGTTCTTTTTTTAAAAGTATCGCTATATCAGCCCTGGCAGGTGTCTCTCAGTGGATTGAGTGCAGACCTGTGAACCAAAGGATTGCAATTCGATTCCCAGTCAGGGCACACACCTGGGTTGCAGGGCAGTTCCCGGCAAGGGATGCACGAGAGGCAACCACGCATTGCTATTTCTCTCCCTCCTTCCCTTCCCCTCTAAAGATAAAATAAAATAAAAATATAAAAAATATCGCTACATCAATGTTCTAGTAGACATTAAGGGGGAAGAAACAAGTAAAATTCAGGTTAAACAAAAAGAGTCTACAAGCCCCAGATGCTCTGAGCGAGGACAGCGCTTAAGCAGCCCCTAGGCTCCGCGCGGACTCAAAGTCCAAGGCGTGCCGATCTTGTGCCCCTGGCTTTTCTTTCCTGTCTCTTGGCCATATTTCTGTCTTGTAAAACAAAATCTGCATGCTTCCCTTTAAGGTTCATCGAAACTGAGCTTTCAAGAAGTTAAGCCCAACCTCCAGAAACTGCCTACAACCATTATTCCTGAGAGACTACAACATGGCCCAGCTCCCTGCGCAGGGATCCTGGAAACTAGTTGTGCGTGGTGTGCTTAGTTAGTTAATGCACTAGTTAGTGGTTATTCAGTCATAACCACTAACTCTCAGTGCCCACTCAGAATCTACTGCTCGTTCCAGCATAAGACCTGGGGGAAAGAAAATGGGGTTGGCCAGGACTTTAGCTTCGCTTATGTTTCAGTCTCTCTGTGGCTGCCAGAGAGAGCAAACCAGCATTCTGAAACAAGAACAGGATATGTTTAAACTGTCTTTCTGTTAAGTCAGACACAATAGAATTTGTAAATGATTCTTTAAAGGCTATTGAAACATTACTTTGAAGTTTTAGTCAAGTGCAATAATACTAGTAATCCCATTGTTAATAATAATGTATCAGTAGTGGGGAGTGTTGTGGGGGGGGGCCTGGAAGAACTCTGAGTTCAATTTTACTGTGAACCTAAAAAAATGAAAATTAAGTTTATTAATTTAAAAACCAATAATAACAACAGGAAGTATAATTACTATTATCAAGCTCCTACTATGTGCCAGTGGTAAAGCTAGGGTATGAACTTTGCTGTATGTGACTCCAAAAGCCCATAGTTTAGGAAATGCATGAAAACACCACATCAGATTATCTAGTCAGAAGTCTGGCATATTGGAAAATGCACTTAACAGTGCCATTAGGAAACCTGATTTCTGTATTAGCTCTCCACAGTTCCTTGATGAGCCACACTTTCTTGATTTGTGAAGGAAGATATCAGTCCAGAGTAATCTTAAGGTGCACACAAATCACCTGGTGATCTGGTGAAGGTGCAACTTTTGCTCCAGGATGTCTGGGTGAGGTCCAAGATTCTGCATTTTTGACAACTCCCCAGGTGAAGTCCCTGTTGATTCAGGGACCACACTTGGAATAGCAAAGGGTAGGATGACCTGTGAGATCTTTTTTTTTTTTCAAGCTCTAATATTTTTACACTGGATCATTCTTTCCCCCTCTGACCATAGTGCCTTTACTCTCAAGGAAGTATTAAAAGAGCTTTCAAAATTGAGTGACTGAAGTTTCCTATCTGAAGCCAAAAACTGAAAAATGACTAAACTATGATATAATAGTTTAGTCATTATGCCTCTGGAAATATAGATACACAAGAAAAAATAAAATTAGTTGCCTTCAGGGAGGGCCCAAGTACATGAATGGGGGGGCAATTTTATTGTACTTATTTTTTAAATAACAAATACCATAGACCAGGTGGCTTATACACAACAGACATTTCTTTCTCCCAGTTCTGGAGGCTGGATATCTGAGATCAGGGTGCATCATGGTCATGTGACTTCTCATTGTAACGTTATATGGTGGAAGGGGCTCAGAAGCTCTGTTGGGTCTTTTAAAAATATATATACATTTTTTTATTATGCTATTGTAGTTGTCTCCTTTTATCCCCCTCCACCCTGCACTCCCCCCACCACCACCACTCCCCCACACACACACCTTAGTTTATGTCCATGGGTTGAACATATTAAGTTCTTGGCCTCTCCATTTTCTATACTATTCTTAACCTCCCCCCATCTATTTTGCACCTACCATTTATGCTTCTTATTCCCTGTACCTTTTGCCCATTCTCCCACCTCCCCCTCCCCCTCCCCACTCATAACCCTCCATGTGATCTCTATTTCTATGAATCTGTTCCTGTTCTATTGTTTGCTAAGTTCATTTTTGTTTTTTTGGTTCAGTTGTTGATAGCTGTGAGTTTGTTGTCATTTTACTATTCATAGTTTTTGATCATCTTCTTTTTCTTAGCTAACTGCCTTTAACATTTCATATAATAAGGGCTTGGTGATGATGAACTTCTTTAACTTGACCTTATCTGGGAAGCACTTTATCTGCCCTTCCATTCTAAATGACAGCTTTGCTGGATAGAGTACTCTTGGACATAGGTCCTTGTCTTTCATGACTTGGAATATTTCTTTCCAACCCCTTCTTGCCTGCAAGGTTTCTTTTGAAAAATCAGCTGAGAGTCTTATGGGAACTCCTTGGTAGGTAACTCTCTCCTTTTCTCTTGCAGCTTTGAAGATTCTCTCATCTTTAATCTTGGGTAATGTAATGATGATGTACCTTGGTGTGTTCCTCCTTGGGTCCAACTTCTTTGAGACTCTCTGAGCTTCCTGGACTTCCTAGAAGTCTATTTCCTTTGCTGGATTGGAAAAGTTCTCCTTCATTAATTTTTCAAATAAGTTTTCAATTTCTTGTTCTTCCTCTTCTCCTTCTGGCACTCCTATGATTCAGATGTTGGAACATTTAAAGTTATCCTGGAGGTTCCTGATGTGCTCCTCATTTTTTTTGAATTCTTGTTTCTTCATTCTGTTCTAGTTGAATGTTTATTTCTGCCATCTGGTCTAAATCATTAATTTGAGTCCTTGTTTCCTTCCCTTCACTGTTGGTTCCCTGTATATTTTGCTTTATTTCACTTTGTATAGCCTTCACCTTTTCCTCTACTTTGCAACCACATTCAACCATCTGCGAGCATCCTGATTACGTGTTTTGAACTCTGCATGTGAGAGGATGGCTATCTCCTCATCACTTAGTTCTATTTTTGGAGCTTTGATCTGTTCTTTGGGCCATATTTTTTTGTCTTGGTGTGCCTATCATGTAGTAACAGGCAGGGCCTTAGGTATTCACCAGGGTGGGTCAACCCACATTGCTGAATTGTGGCGCAGGATATAGGGGAGGGGCCTGAGAGGGAACAATGCCACTTGCTGGGCTCTGCACCAGCTTTCAGTCACTTCTTCCTTTACCCAAAAGCAAATTGGGCCCTCTGGTGCTGATTTCCAGGTGGGTGGGTTTGTGTACATTCTAGGACCCTCTGGGTCTCTCCAATGAACTCTTCTGTGAGGCTGGGAGTTTCTCCCACTGCGGCAACCCTGACAGGTTTTAACAGTCAGGTTTGGGGGCTTTATTTCCTTGTGCTGGAACCCTGGGTTGCTTGGTCTCTCTCGCTCCCCAGTTGTTCCTCCTGGTTTATCCATACACAAATTGCCAAGACAGCAGTTGGCAGACTGAGCAGTCCCATATTTGTGTAATTTTATACCTTCTAAATTTCTACTGTGTATTTTCTATAGGAGAGGGGAGAGGGATAGTAGGAGAAGGGCCATCAAGGAACATGTATAAAGGACACATGGACAAATCTAAAAGGGGTAGGTTTGAGGGTGGGAGGCAGGAATGGGTTGGGGGGGCATGGTGGGGTGAAAATGGAGACAACTGTACTTCAACAACAATAAAATAAATAAATAAAAAATAATTCATTTTTCACCAGCATGGCTGGACCTAGAGGGGATTATGTTAAGTGAAATAAGTCAGTGTGAGACAAATATCATCTGATTTTACTTATATGTGGAGGCTAAAGAACAATAGAAATGAACAAACAAAATAAAAATAGATACAAAGAACAGACTTATGGTTGCCAGAGGGGAGGGGTTTGGAGGACTGCTTAAAAAAGGTGAAGAGATTGAGAAGTAGAGATTGGTAGTTACAAAAAGGTCATGGAATGTAAAGTACAGCATAAGGAATACATTCAATAATATCGTAATGACTATGTATGGTGCCAGGTGGGTACTGGAAATATCAGAGGAGACACTTTCTAAAGTACATGATTGTCTAACCACTATGCCAAACACCTGAAACTAATAAAAAATAATACTGAATGTAAACTGTAATCAAAAAACATCAAAATGTTTTATTTTTTAATATATTTTATTGATTATACCATTACAGTTGTTCCATTCCCTCCCCCTTTATATCCCTCCACCCTGCACCCCCCCTCCCACCAGCACTCCCCAGCCCTTAGTTCATGTCCATGCATCATACATATAAGTTCTTTGGCTTCTCTATTTCCTATACTATACTTAACTTCTCCCTGTCTATTTTGTACCTATCATTTATGCTTCTTATTCCCTGTACCTTTTGCCCATTCTCCCACCTCCCCCCTCACTGATAACCGTCCATGTGATCTCAATTTCTGTGACTCTGTTCCTGTTGTAGTTGTTTGCTTAGTTTGTTTTTGTTTTTTTATGCTGATTGTTGATAGCTGTGAGTTTGTTGTCACTTTGCTTTTCATATTTTTGATCATCTTCATTTTCTTAGCTAAGTCCTTTTACCATTTCATATAATAAAAAGTTCGTTGTTTTTAAATTTCTTGTCCTTCTTTTGGTTGTGCAAGGAGGCACAGTATATCTACCTACCTAAAATGTTTTAAAAATAATAATTCTTTTTTAATCATAGAAAAGTGGTTGAGTTGCTATTTGTTAGTAAAGGAATAAGCCAAGTTACTACTTTGTGTCTTCTATTACTATAACAGTTCTAAACATAATGAAATTCTTTGAACAGTCACTTGATTATGTTCAGGAAACAAGCACTTACATATCTGCCTGACACTTCAGCTTTTTCCCCCCCTCTTCTCAAAAAAGAGTTGCAGTAGAGTATGTTAGTAAGATGAAAATAAATAAAGGGAAACTCATTCAAACTGGAGTCAGGAAGCCGTAAAGGGAGAGCTCCCATGTGTTGCTCATCCCAGTCATTGCACTTACCTAACCAGCATCAGCAACTCACACAATTAATAGAAAGAGGAAGACCCCTCCCTCCCTGTTTGTCTCAGGAATGATCAGCTGACCATCTTCTTTCCTCAGCAAGAGTAATTGCTTCCTCCCAGTAAGAAAGTGCCACAGCCTCAAACTCTCATTCCCCACCAATGACCTCTTGTTCAAGACAACTCTCCCCAATTTTCTCCTGGAACTCAAAGCTGGCTTCCCTTTTGTCTCTGGACTTGCCAGTGGTTTACCATAGCTTGCATGTCCTGAACCGCAATTCCTCTGCTATTCCCAAATAAGTTCAACTGCTTCTTTAATAATTTTTGCTGTTTCATTCTTAAGGTTGACTAATATAGTCAAATCAGATACAATGGTAGTTTTTGGGTAACTTAAGGGTATGAAACTGGACTAAATCATCATGAAATAACTTGTGGTGTAAGATCTGTGATTCTCCTGGCCATGGCTGGGTAGCTCAGTTGGTTAGAGTGTCATCCTAATATGCCAAGGTTGCAGGTTCATCTCCGGTCAGGGCACATACAAGAAGCAATTAATCAAAGCATAAGTAAGTGGAACAACCAATCTCTCTCAAATTAATATTTTTTTTTTAAAAACTGTGCCCACTTGGTCCTATGTCTTGATTCCTAGAACCTAGACCAGTTATACTCTAGGTTGGCTATATATTACAATCACTTGTGTGTGGGTGAATACACATGCACATACATATATGTATATGCATGCAGACATACATGCTAATGCCAGGACCCTCCCTCCTGTAGGCCAATAAAAATGGAATCTCTGGGGGGTGGGGCATGGTTATTTTTTAAAGCTTTCCCCAGTGATTCTAATGTACAGCAAGGTATATTCAACCAATGACATTCACCTGATTCATGGGAAATATTAATGGAACAAAAACAAGAAACACTTAAGGAATACTTTCTATATCCCAGTCCTCTTTGGTAAATTGAAAGAATCCATTTGAGTCAGTGATAAACTCATAGATACCACATGATTAATATGAATGCTCAATTTGCCAAAGGAATGCTTGCTAAAGAGATTGAAATCTAAATACAGAATAATATTCATGAGTAGCTTCATGGATCAGCAAAAATCTTTGCTTACATGATACGTGCCTAGCACTGTGAGAGATATAAAAGTCTGTTTTAGTTGTTCCTTAAAGGAACTTGGATTGCAATTTAAAAAAACAAGATTGGATTTGTGAGCCACAGATTAGGCCTATTAAACCATGTTCCTAAAACATTGTGAATTAATTGCCAACAATTTAAAATTGGGAGAATTTTACATAAAATTTCAGGCTTCTACCACCATTTAAAAAAATGGAAGCTCTGACAATCAGGGTTCATTTTGCCATTCCCACTGGGAACATTTGCCTGGAGCTGAGCTGAGAATCTCCCCTTTAGATGGGTCTTGTCACAGTCCAGCGACTCCCTGTTGCTGCTCTCTGGCTGAGGCCAAGTGTCAGTTGCCAGGCATTATCACTTACATTCTTTATCTAGAGTTAGGAGGAAAGTGAACTATTTCTTGATGCCTATTTTTAACAATTGTAGAACAACAACAGATAGAGCAGGAAGGCCCCAACGTTTCGAGAAAAATGAGAGGACAAGCAGGCTCTCTCTGGAGCACCCCTACATCTTTGTTCCTCAGGCATGTATCTACCTTTTCTCCCTAAATTCTAATGGTCCCGATGAGACTTGCAACGATCATCCCGGGCTTCACACCTGACCCTGTCTCCAAGGTCTACTTTTCTCTGACTTTTCAGGGAGCAAATAGCAGCCCCGCCTTGGCTTGCTGTTTTCTGAAAATGTTTCTGGACCACCACTACCTAGGCTCTCCTTGTTGCTTCCGTGCCCTAAGCCTTTCCCGTTTTTCACTGTTCCCAGCTTTAATAAATGTACTCTCAAGATAAAAACAAACAGAGAGAATATAATTTCTTTGAGAAAATAAAGACTATTATATAGTTCTCTGTACTCATATCCTGGCCTCTATACATATCTGAATTTATGAGCCATGATCTTCAATACCCAAATGAAAAATAAACATTAAAGTATGGATTACTACTTAAATGTATATGCTTGAAAGTCAGACAGCGATTCAATTCCAAGCTACCGTTTACCAGCCATGATCCTAATTATGCCCCTATACCTCAGGTTGCTTTTTTCTGTCTGTAAAAGGAGGAGGATAATAGCACCTACCTCACAGGGTTGATCTGAGGATTGAAAAGGTGACATGGGTCCAGATGGCATCTGGTTCCCAGTGACAGCACTCTAAATGTCAGTTATTAATGAGTTAAAGAGGGGGAAAAGTGAGTTGCTGGGGAAGTTATGTAGGAGGGGTAAGCTGACCAAGGGGAGGAAGATATAGCTTGTCCAGGTGGAGAGAAAACAGGTTGGGATAAACCTGAGAGAAGCTCAGAAGAGATGCTTACCAGGGCCTGGATATTTAAGTCATGTAGTTGCAAGACAACCAAACTGGAGAATTTTCCTCATGTTTTAATTTTAAAACCTAAAAGACTTTGCTGGGCCCTGCTGCATGGTATACAGTATGTGAGTATAACAATCACTGTAGCAATTTCCGGGTTTTCCTTACCCACTATTTGGCAAGGATTACACAATTTCAAAAATTCAAACTTCTGGGGTGAGGGGAGGGGGGAGCTTCTGCTTGCTTCAGAGTTCCATTGAAGATATTTTCACTCATAGGATGCTTGTGCTTGGACGTATTCAGCAGCACTACCTTCAAATCACCACTAGAGGGACTAGAACCAAAGGAATCATCAAGCTCCTACCTACAGACTCTTTTTTTTAAATTATATTTTATTGATTACGCTATTACAATTGTCCCAATATTTCCCCCTCTGCCCCCTCCATCCATCATCCCCCGCTCTCTCAGGCAATCTCCATAGCATTGTTCATGTTCATGGATCATGCATGTAAGTTCTTTGGCTACTCCATTTCCTATACTGTATTTTACACCCCTATGGCCATTCAGTAACTGCATATTTGTACTTCTTAATCCCCTCACCTGCTCAACCATTCCCCCACACTCTCCTCCCACCTGGCAACCATCAAAACCCTCCCTCTCTGTTCCCATGATTCTGTCTCTGTTCTTCCTGTTTGCTTAGTTTGTTTTTATACTCAGTTGTTGATAAATACATATTTTTGCCATTTTATTGTTCACAGTTTAAATCTTTTTTCTTAAATTAGTCTCTTTAACATTTCATATAACAATAATTTGGTGCTGATTAACTCTTTTAGTTTTTTCTTGTTTGGGAAGCTCTTTCTCTGCCCTTCAATTCTGAATAATAGCTTTGCTGGGTAGAGCAACCTTGGCTGTAGGTCCCTGCTTTTCATGACTTTGACTATTTCTTGCCAGTCCTTCCTAGCCTGCAAAGTTCCTTTTGAGAAATCAGCTAATGATCTTACGGGAACTCCCCTATAGGGAAGTAACTTCTTTTCTCTTGCTGCTTTTAAGATTCTCTCTTTATCTTTAACCTTTGGCATTTTAATGATGACATGTATTGGAGTGGATCTCCTTGCATCCATCTTGTTTAGGACTCTTTGTGCTTCCTGGACTTGCATGTCTATTTCCTTCACCAAATTAGGGAAGTGTTTATTATTTTTTGAATAGATTTTCAATTTCTTGCTCTTTTTCTTTTCTTACTGGCACCCTACAATGTGAATGTTGGAATGCTTGAAGTTGTCCCATAGGCTGCTTACAGTATCCTCATTTATTCGGATTCTTTTTTTTTCCTTCTTGTTTTGATTGTTTTGTTTTATTTTGATTCTTTATGTTCCAAGTCATTGATTTGATTTGTGACTTCATCCACTCTACTGTTGTTTCCCTGTAAATTTTTATTGATTTCAATTAGTGTGTCCTGCATTTCTGACTGGGTCTTCTTATGCTGCTGATAGTATGGCTCAGGCCATCCTTCCATATTTCCCCTTCAGAATAGCATTTCTCTTTCAAAGAAAAGTCATTCCCCGCCTCTGTCCTGAGTATCACTGCTGTATAACAGTGTCCTAAGTGCAAGATTCTCTAAGATGCCATACAAACAGACAATTGGAAATGCACCCATTAATCTTTAATTCAGATGCCCTAAATCCTCCTCAATTTCCTGCCTTTCCCAAATTTAAACATATTTCTGGTAAGGGTGGTTCACTGACTTAAAAAGAGGGTGTGTTGACTTTGGGATGTTCTGAAATCAGTGTCAACAACAGGAACGGCAGCAATTCTTGTTTAATAACTTCTTTTTTCCTTTTACTATTGTCCAAGAATACACTGTTCATGAAGGCAAGTCTGGGGAAAGCAAAGAGTTTTAGTAAGAAAAATTAAAAGGCTTAAAATAGCTTTTATTATGGATTTAAATTTTAAAAGTTGTCTTCATCTATTACAGCACTAATCCCCTGGATGTGTCATTAGCTAGAAAGAAAACACAATTGAGTAGCTGAAACAGTACCAGTAAGACTGAGTCCAATAAGTTAATTAGAAAGTTTCCTTGGAGTACCAAAATTTTCAAGAGTTTTTGACACTGGATAAAACATACAGATGACAATTTTACATAATTTTTAGATTCTGTGTGGATTATTAAATACTATGGTTAAAACATGTTTTATTAAATCATATAAAAATTTTTATTCCTTTACTACAGGCCATCTGCATTAGTTTTCTGTGTTGCATACAAAGTTATCATGAGCTATGAACTTAGAAGCTCTAGACAACATACATTTATTACCATACCATTTCCACTGGGCAGGAGTGCTGGCAGAGTTTAACTGGATCTGGCACCCAAGGTTGCACAGGCCGCAATCAAGGTGTGATGTGAGGGTTCCATCTCATCTTGACGAGGTAACTCAAGAGTTGGAAAATTTTAGTTTTAAGTAATAGTAAGCGTAGTAATTAATGCATGTAAAAAGCTATTGTTTCAGGAACTGAAGGTATGACCCACCCTGACTCCAGGAGACCACAAGCAATTCCACCTCTGTGCCCAAGGAGGACTGCAAGCAATTGGATGGTATGGTATCTGAGCCATTGTGCTCCAGGGAGACTCCAAAGCCCAGGTCACAAATAAAGAATCACTGGTCAACAGATAAAAGAACAGTGCGGTTTTTATCTGATTAACCTTTTCTCTGAATTCCAAACCCCTTACATACACTTTTCTTTCTCCTTATGAAAAGGGTTGCTTTAAAATAAAATTTGAAGAATAAATGAGATCTTCTGATCAAGATTGTGGCATAGGCAGACATGGCTCACCCCTTTGCACAACCACATCAAAATTACAACTAAAATATAGAAAACCACCACTCAGAACCATCAGATCAAATAAAATGAAATCTGACAACTACAGAATTAAAGAAACCAGGCCTGGCTGGTGTGGCTTGGTGGATTGAGTGCTGGCCTGTCAACCAAAGTGTTGCTGGTTCAATTCCCTGTCAGGTCGCGTACCTGGGTTGCAGGCCAGGTCCCCAAATGGGGGTGTAGGAGAGGCAACCACACATCAGTGCTTCTATCCCTCTCCTTCTCCCTGCCTTCCCCTCTCTCTAAAAATAAATAAATAAAATCTTTAAAAAAGAAAGAAAGAAACAAACAAACAAACAAACCACATCCATCCAGACTGGTAGGAATTTGGTGAAAGAAATAGAACTGCAAGTCCAGGAAACACAGAGAATCCCAATCAAGTTGGACCCAAAGAGGACCACACCAAGACACATCATAATTAAAATGGCAAGGGTTAAAGATAAAAAGAGAACCTGAAAAGCAGCAAGAGAAAAGCAGCAAGTTACCTACAAAAGGAGTTCCCCCATAAGACTCTCAGTTGATTTCTCAAAAGAAACCTTGCAGGCCAGAAGGGGCTGGCAAGAAGCACTTAAAGTGATGAAAAGCAAGGACCAACAAACAAGATTATTCTATCCAGCAAAGCTATCATTTAGAATGGAAGGGCAGATAAAGTGCTTCCCAGGTAAGGTCAAGTTAAAGAAATTCATCATTACCATGCCCTTATTATATGAAATGTTAAAGGGACTAATTTTAGAAAAAGAAAGTCAAAATTATGAACAATAAAATGACAACAAACTCACAACTATCAATGACTGAATCTAAAAAATAAAAACAAAAACAAACTAAACAAACAACCAGAACACAAACAAAATCATAGGTATGGGGACCATGTGGAGGGTCATCACCTTGGAGGGGGAAGGTGAAGAATGAGAGAAAGGTGCACAGGTTAAGAAGCATAATTGGTAGGTACAAAATAGGAGGATGTTAAGAATAGTATGGAAAGTGGAGAAGCCAAAGAACTTATATGCAACACCACGGACATGAACTAAGTGACGGGGTCAGGGTTCACTGGAGGGAGGTGGGGTACCAGGCAGAGGGAGACAAAAAGGGAAAAATTGGGACAACTGTAATAACATAATCAATAAAATATACTTTAAAAATTAAAAAATAAATAAATTCCCTGTGAGTTTCCAATAAAATAAAATAAAATAAAATAAAATAAAATAAAAATTCCTCAGTTACATTAGCCACATTAAACTGCTCAGTAGCCACATGTGGCTGGCTAATGGCTACTCTACTGTAGAGTGTAGTTATAGAGAAGGTCAACCACATAATCTCATTGGACAAACCAGTCCTCATTATCAACCTAATCAACAAAATTCGATTTATTTTCTGTCAGGGAAAGTCTTTGTTTCTCAAGAACAAAAAATAATGTACACTATGATAACTCTTATGAAAGCATTTTATAAGGATATATTATATAAAATGGGTTACTAAAAACAGCCAAATAATATTTTAAAGGTGGTCAAAGAGTACACATTTTCAGTTATAAAATAAGTCCTGGGGATGTAATGTGCAGCATGGTGACCAGAGTGAATAGCATCATGTTGTGTATTTGAAAGTTGCTAAGAAGGATCTTAAAAGTTCTTATCACAAGAAAACACTGCAGCTATGTGTGGTAATACATAGCAACTAATTTTATTGGGGTGATCATTTTGCTTATATAGATATGTTGAATCTTTATGCTGCACACTTGAAACTAATGTTCTATGTCAATTATATCTCAATAAAAATTATGATGACACAGAAAATACACTTAATCACACATTTTCATAAGATCAATTCATCTCACATGTTAAAACTTCTGTAAATCATTTATTTAATGTATAATCTGTAGAATTTTTTAAATTTTATTTATTTATTTATTTTTAGAGAGGGGGGACTGGAAGGAGAGAAACATTGACTGCTTGCCTATTCAGAGTTGATTGATGCTGACACTGTCTCATTCTACTAATAACTAATATTTATTTACAGATATGTAAACCAATTGAAAAATTTTAACTCCCATTTATTTATTAAGGTATGCACTTCCAATATATTTTTTCTTAATAACTATTTGTCAGAATTACATTACTAATGTCACTTTGATAGGTGGTATAGTAGTAATAATGGTCACAATAACTCAATCCAGAAGAAATATCTCCAACAGAAGTTGTTTCTAAACTAAATATCAATTTGAATACATATTTTTCACAGCACAGATATAAGATATGTGATCAATAAAGGACTTTTCAAAACTTCTGGTACTGAGCGTCATCCCAATCTGCCAAGGTTGCAGGTTTGATCCCTGGGCAGGGCACATACAAGAATCAACCCATGAAAGCATAAATAGGCCAAACAACAAATCAGTGTTCCCCCGCCACATATTTTTCTCTCTAAAATCAATTTTAAAAAACAGAAATGGTGACGGAACAAGTAGATACTGCCTGGGAGGTGGAGAATTCCCCCCTCTAAACTTCTTTAGTTCTTATGGCTGCACTACCAATAAAAGAATAAAACTGTCACAAGACTAGATTAACAGGAGGAAAAGCAACTTAATATGTACTCAGGGGAGGTCTTAACATAATGGTCTGATCAGAAAATGAGGATCCAAGAAATAATTGAACCAGGCACCTGTAATACTTTTTAGATAATAATCAATAAATTTGTGAGAAATTGACAGGACAAAAACAAGTTGGTGTTTATTATAAAGGAATTTAAGCAAGGTTTGGGTACGCATTAATGAGGAATTTAAACAAAGTAGTAAATTAGAAAAGAAATAAGATTTGTTTATACAGACTTTTAGGTTTTGAGTTTTTTAATTCAAGAAATAAGGGCTGTTTTCCAGATGAGGGGAGGACAGGAGGACACCTTTCACATAGGAGATTTATTTTCTGCATTTAGTGAGACTAAGGACAGTCAAGAGTTTCTCCCACTCCTGCTACTTCTCAAGGGATTTTAATTTGATAATTTAATAATCAATATGTTAATGCCATTGTAGTACATTTTGAGGGTGGCCTACTCTGGTCTTCAACAATATCCACAGGCAAAAAAAAATAACAAAACAAAACAAAAAGCACCTTGACCCATACTTCATATACTTCATACGAAAACTAACCTGAAATGAAGTACAGACCTAAATGTTAAGTGTACAACTATAAAACTTCCAGAAGAAAAATGAAAGAAAATATTTGTGACCTTGGGTTAAGCAAAGATTTCTTAGCTATGATACCAACAGCAAAATTCATAAAAGAAAAAATGATAAATTGATTTTCATCAATATTTAAAAACCTCTGCCCCACAAAGGACCTGGTTAAGAGAATAAAAGACAAGCTGCAAATTGGGAGAAATATTTACAAATTACATATCTAACAAGGACTTTAATCCAGAATGTAACTTATAAAACACAAGAAACCCTATGACAAAGAAGCCAAGAATATACCATGGGGAACAAATGGTGTTGAGAAAACTGAACAGTCACATGCCAAAGAATGATAAACAAAGGGACTGCATTAAACTAATAAAAATTCTGAAAATTCTGTATAGCAAAAGAAATCATCAACAAAATGCAAAGGCAACTTATGGAATGGGAGAAAATATTTGCAAATCAGATATCTGATAAGGGGTTAATATCCAGAATATTTATATAAAATGTATATAGCTCAAGAAGAAATAGAACAAACAATATGATTAAAAAATGGGCAGAGGATCCGAATAGACAGTTTTCCAAAGAAGACATACAGGTGGCTGAGAGGTACATGAAAAGTTGCTCAACATCACTAACCACCAGAGAAATGCAAATCAGAATCACAGTGAGATACGACTTCACACCTGTTAGAAAGGCTATCATCAATAGGATAAAAGATAATAAAAATTAGCAAAGATGTTGAGAAAAGGAAACTCTAGTACCATTGTGCACTGTTGGGAATGCAGCAGCCACTATAGAAGTTCCTCAAAAATTAAAAATTAAAAATAGTCAAGGCATGGAAACAACCTAAGTGTCCATCAATGGATGAATGGATAAAGAAATAATGAAACATTATTCATCCATAAAAAAAGAAGGAAATTCTGCCCTAACCAGTGTGGCTCAGTTGGGTGTCATCTCATAAAGTGAAAGGTCACCAGTTCGATTCCCAGTCAGGGCACATGCATGGATTGGGGGGACGGGGGGTATGAGAGGCAACCAATTGATGTTTCTTTCTCTCATGCATCAATGTTTCTCTACTTTCCTTCCCCTCTCTAAAAATAAATAAATAAATAAAATCTTTAAGAAAAAAAAAAAGAAGAAGGAAATCCTGCTGGTTTTGGATGGAACTTGAGGGTATTATAGCAAGTGAAATAAGTCAGACAGATGTAAATACTGTATGATATCATTTACATGTAGACCTAAAAAAAAAACCTCATAAAATAGAGAACAGAACAATGATGGTTATCAAAGGCAGGGTTAGGGTGGGTGGGAAGGAAGACAAACTAGGTAATGGTGGTCAAGAGGCACAGATATTCTGGGAATGTAGTGTACGGCATGGTGACTATAGCTAACAGCACTGTTTCGTTTATTTGCAAGTTGAAAGACAGTAAATCTAAAAAGTTCTCATCACATACAAATACATAAATTGGTAACTGTGTGGTGATTAATGTTAACTTATTCTGGTAATCATCACAATATATACATATATCAAATCATTATGTTGTACCTCTAAAATGAATACAATTTATATTTTAACTGTATCTTAATAAAAAAGAAAACAACACAATATAAAGATAAGATTGATAAATTAGTCTTTATTATAATGAATAATTCTGTTCATCAAAAGACACCATTAAAGAGATGGATCCTTCATAACTTATAATGACTGGATCCAGCCGACAAACTGGCACACAGCTAGATCACATGTTAGTGCTGGTCACACTGTCCTCTGTTTGCCCTCCACCCCATTCTATCTCCCTGAATGGTACAATTCCCAGGCTTTCTTGTGTGTAGCCATATGACTGGTTCCTAGACAATTAAATGTGAGAAGTGGCAATAGTGAGTGTCACTTTCCAGACTGGCTCATAAAACCTTCCAACAGATGTTACATTTCCTTTACCTGTCCAATGACAGAGTTACAACAGAGAAGGAACAAGGGTCTCTTGGTCATTTTTTTCAAGGAAAGTTGACCCAAAGTGTTCTTTGACCAGGAACAACTTGAAGGATTGCTGTATAATTGAGAAGTAAACTTTTGTTGCATTTAGCCATTGGCATTTTTGGATTATTTATTACAGCAATTAGTCTACCCTACCACAACTATGACAGTGGCTTTTACCTATGTACTTTTGGGGCCCTAAATCACCTCAGTGATGTCCTGAGAAATGCCGTGGTAAAAACTCGGGGAGTCTACTTCAACCAGAACAACCTTGCTTTCAGGTCTCCATATCCACAGGTTTCAAATCCATGGTAGGAACAACTATATTCATTGTTCTAGGCCAATTTATTCTATTTTATTTTTTTATATAGTAATAAGTATTTTTTAAAGATTTTATTTACTTAACTTATTTTTAGACAGAGGGGAAAGGAGGGAGAAAGAGATAGAGAAACATCAACCCACACCAGGGAACCTGGCCTGCACCCCAAGCATGTGCCCTGACTGGGAATCGAACAAGCAACCCTTTGCTTCACAGTCCAGTGCTCAATCCACTGAGCCACACCAGCCAGGGCTGTTCTAGGCCATTTTATACAAGGGACATGAGCATCAGAGAATTTTGGTATCCACAGTGGGGTGGGGTGGAAGGTCCTAGAACGAATCCCCCAAAGACACTGAGGGATGACTGTGCTTGTAATGTATGATGTATGAATGCATGCATGTGTGATTTGTAATGATGCGTACAGTGAGGACTTCAAAAGGCATCAAAGGTTTTGTAGTAAAAATAAATCTCATCCTTGCCAATGCAAGTTATGATGAAATTTTGGCCCTTTACTACTTTGATATGTGAAAAATGATATTTCATTATAGATTAATAAGTATTTCTCTTACAATGAGTGAAGTTTTACATCTTTCACATGTTTAAAAGCCATTTACATTCCCTTTTGGGTGAACTGAACTCTTCCTTTTCACCTGGGCTATCAATCTTTTTCTTATTGATTGGTGGAAGTCCTTTTACTATTAAAGGAAATGTATTTACATTTTATGATAGAGTTGAGATCATTCAACAAATGGATTCTGCTGCTAAATACCAAAGTTTTAAGATCACTGTCTACACTACTTTGCAACCTGGCCTTGCTAATAAAAGCCTGCCTCCTCATCCCTTAGGAAATCTTAGTCAGTTAGAGGCTCAACCAGCACCACTTTCCCTGTGTGGCTGAAACTCTAAGCCAGAGTTTCTCAACTCTGACACTGTTGACATTTTGGCTGGGTAATTCTTTGTTGTGGGCAGCTGTCCTCTGCACTGTAGAACATTTAGCAGTATACCTGATCTCTCCATCTGCTGAGTACAGTCTCCCCTGAGTTGTGACAACCCAAAATATCTCCACATCTACCCTGGAGGATGAATGAATATATAAATGAAGGAATGAAGAATGAATGAATGAATGAATGAAAAAAGAAAGAAACAAAAAAGATGTCTGCAAGCTTGCTAACATCTTTTTCAAAAAAAGGTGGGAATTTCATTTCTATTTTAATGGGATACTGACTCTCAACATTTCATATATTACACCCCACTAATGCTGTTTAGAATTTGTAAAATATTTTGCAGGGCCCTGACTGGTGTGGCTCAGTGGGTTTGGCACCATCCCAGGAACCAAAAGGTCACTGGTTCGATTCCCAATTGGGGCACATACCTGGGTTTTGGGCCAGGTACCCAGGCTGGGGTGTGTGTGAGGCAACTGATTAATGTTTCTCTCCCTCTCTTTTTCCCTCCCTACCCCTCTCTCTAAAAATAAATTTCACAAATCTTAAAAAATATTTTGTAGGATAAGATAAAGTAGAAACAGAACAGGGCCAAGTATGCCACCAGAAAGGGTAAAGTGCCCGTGAAGTTAGGTATTGGAGAGAGTGTGGGAGGGAGAAAAGAACAGGATTTGGTTACTGATTGGATAGAGAGCATCAGTCTTCATCAATATGAAGGAACACTTCAAAGAGGATTCCTGGAAAAAAGAGATCATCACTTTCAGAAATGAAAAGTGACTGGTTTTATGGGGAGATTCTCAGTTTAATTTGGGTGCAAAGACTTAGATGGGATCTTAGAGATACATTTCCAACATTGTAATTTTTTTTTAAGTTCATACATGTTAAGGTGAAGGGATGGTTTATTATAAGCTTGGAGAAGTACTTTAAGGTGATACAATTGCCATGCTTCAGAGGCAGATGCCTCACCAAGCATTGGCTCTAGATCTGCCAAGTATTAAACAGGTCCTTACTTAAGGCTAGACATGGAATGACAGATTCCTGGGATTTCAGAGAAAGTACAAATTAGAGAGGCTTCAAGTAAGGAAGAAACTATTTTTGAGCTACTATGTACCCCTCACTTTACATCTGGCTATCTCATTCTCACTACAAATCCTACAAATAGGTACAGTATTACTGAAACTGGAAAGTCAGCATTTGTGCTGCCTGTCACTACGTGAACCAATAAATAGAAACAAGGATTGATCTTTACGGACACTATTCAGATGCCAGAGATCTGAGAGGATGGCAGGTTATGCACCCTGAAAAACCACCTTAACCTCTCATCTCATCTCAAGCTGACCTTTTTATAAGGAGAACGTGTATGTAAGGGGTTTGGAAAAATGTTAATCAGATTTACAATCCCCAGCAATTTTCCTAGTACTTCTTTATCTGTTAATCAACAACTCAGACACCATCTCCACCATTTGCAGACCTCCTGGGGTGGGAAGGTTCAATTGCTTGTCAATTCAACCTAGAGTCACTTAGGTCCTGCATTCCAGTTCCTGGAATAACAGCTTTCCTTATGCATTAATCACTTAAGCCTACCAACTAAGTCTAAAATCTGTAACTTTTGAGATCCCCTATTATTACCAATGGGTTTAGAAAGTCTAAATAAATTGCTCAAGCTAGAAAGGAAGGATCTCAAATTGTAATTCAAACCCTACTGTATGTAGGGGCCACATCCTGCTCATTCTGTGCTCTCCTGGCACCCATTTTACGAAGACCACGCAGAAGGGCACTCACAACATTTGGAGCCAAATTGGAGCCAGAAAGCAGATTGGCTGATTCAAATTCTCCCTGGTCAAGGGTCTTCAGAGGAAGGAGGGCACATGCTTTTACAGATTTGACAATGCCCACCACTCTCTAAGTAATGATTTTCAACCTTGTACATTTCATGGGACACATAAACTAATTATTAAAATTCTGTGACACAACAAAAATTTTTTTTGCCAGCCTGACAAGAAATAGGTGGAACTTTGATTCATTCACACAGGATGGCTACTGTCGTGTTGGCTGTTGCCATTTTTTAATTTGACAACCTAAGAGAAAAGAAGTCAGTGCCCCTGACAAAATAGGTATTGCATGTGTCAAAAATTCTTGCAGCACATAAGTTGAAAATCCACTGCTATCAGTGGCGTAGGGAGAAAATCAGCTAAGAAGAGAAGCAAGGAGGAGGAGCCCACGAGGAGCTGTCATAATCGTGCGAGGAGGGTGAAGGGTGTTTTTTTGCCTCTATTCAACCGTTAACAAGACGAAGTGAGAGTATCCAGCGTGACCTTGGTCAGTTTCATTCCTTATCGCCTCTCACGGACTACGTTTTTAACCCTTAGCTTAAATCTAGAGCAAACAAGGTGTGTGACAGAAGTGAAAACGCAATATAAAACAAACCTTGAGCCATCCCAGCGGCAGTGATTTCAGGCCCGTAGGAAAGAAGTTGAGAAAGGGGCAAGTTTGGCTGCACTACCGGGCCACCGCCAAGCGGTGGGGCTGTAGCAGTCAAGCTTCCCCTCCCGGCCCTCGCCACCGCCTCCGCCCGCCACGTGACCTGCCCTGTTGTGGTCGCGCCCACAGGGGTGGCGGGAGACCCGGGGAAGGCGGGGGGAGCCGGGCGGGGGGGCGCTGTCACGTGACCGGGTTTAAATCTCCCGCAGCCGGAGCCACGGGGGCGCCAGTGCCGCGAGTGCGAGCGGGAGGAGAGGAGGCGAAGGAGGAGGGCAAGAGAGGCAGTTTGAAGATGGCGGACGAGGCGGCGCTCGCCCTTCAGCCCGGCGGCTCCCCTTCGGCGGTGGCGGCCGAGTGGGAGGCCGCGTCGCCGCCCACCGGGGAGCCTCTCAGCAAGAGGCCGCGGAGAGACGTCTCCGGCCTCGGGTGGAGCCCGGGCGAGCCGGATGGGGCAGCCCCTGAGCGTGAGGTGCTAGCGGTAACCGGGGACGGCCCGGCGGCGGCGGCGGGCGGGGAGCGAGAGGCCCTGGCGACTGCAGGAGGACTAGGAGACAATGGGCCGGGCCTACAGGGCCTATCCCGGGACCCGCCGCCGGCCGACGACTTCGAGGACGAAGACGAGGACGAAGAGGGAGAGGAGGAGGAAGAGGCGGCGGCGCAGATTGGGTACCGAGGTACGCAGGACGCGGGCGGCAGGGACTGCGCATCCCCTCTCCTCCGTCTCCCAGGGCCCCTTCTGGTGTGGGGTGGGGCTGGGGGTGTCTGGGGAGGTGGGGTGGGGGCTCAGGGCTGGCTTCCCGGCGTCCGGCTCCTTACCGCCGCCCTCAGCTGTGGGTCTCTGGGGCTGCTGGCAGGGCTGCGGGAACGGCCCGCGGGCTCTCTCCCTCCCGCTCCCCGCCCCGCCTTCCCTTCGTCCGCGGCCCGCCCGGGCGGCCTGGCGCTCTGCGCAGCTGCCGGGCTGCGAAGCTTTTGCAGCTTTTAGAGTAAGTTTCTTTTCTCCTCCTAACCTTTTAGTATTTCGCTCTCGTTATAAACATCATTCCCACCCCTCACCCCCACCCCCGCACACCTAAATCTGCAACTTTTGACTTTCTGGATCGACCTTTTGCAAACCGACACCTGTACAAATTTGTGACGCCTCCCTTTTTTTCCGAGAATCTTAATTTTTACGTTTATCTTAAATTGTCAAGAGCACAGCTGTTTCTAAAAACCGTTCCGTGGTGCAATTAATAGTGGGCATGGGAGAGAAATGGTACTTTTAGAGTACTTTACATGAATAGTATTTTTCCTCTAACGTTCTGACAGTTTTTAGATTAGAAATAATTATTGTGTGTATGTAACCTTGAAACACGAATTGACCTTTTTTCTGGTATAGTAAGTCAGTTGTGTTAGTTATATATGTCAGGTCATCCCTGAGGGCTTTTTATTTTCGATCTGAGGAGTTTCTGACCTGGGTAGATGTGCATCTCCATCAATATTTGCATCAGTAAACCTAATCAGTGGGCTGTTGGACCGAATGTATAGAAACATGTACATTAGGGACTGTATTCATCAAAAGACTTCTCATTTTAAGAAAAAGTTTAATAGGGGAAACGAATAAGGCAAAGTTATCCTTATATGTTTAGAGAAGTGCAAATTGCTGTGGATTGATTTCGACAACTTTTTATTTCAGTAAATATTTGACAAGTCTTATAAGCTTCATTATTTCGTGGTTGATAAATCCAGTCTAATTAGATTACTGCTTTTTGTGTTTGCACATAGTAGACTTAAATTATATCTAGATTTTTTGCTAAACTGAAACTTTTAGATTGTGGTTAGAATCCCTAAAGATGAGGATGTTCTGTGCGTATGAACCATGCAAGCTGACCCAGTAGGCATTCTTTACATAGGCTGAAGGATGTTAAGTGTTTTATTCAGTGAAAATCGGTACATCATCACCATTACGGAGCTTCATACATTTCAGATGCAGATTGTTTCAGCAGCCTTGAATTACGTTTGATTTCTTTTGCAGACAACCTGTTTCGTGATGAAATAATCACGAATGGTTTTCATTCTTGTGAAAGTGATGAGGATGATAGAACCTCACATGCAAGCTCTAGTGACTGGACTCCAAGGCCAAGGATAGGTATGGTTTCATAGCTTTAGAGAGTAAATGCTGTCTTTGTCTTTGTATTTTAATGTTATGCCAACCAAAAATAAAACTTTCTGCCCCCTTGTAACCTGGTGGTGAAGTTCCTTAGGTACTTGCTAAGATTTAATGTCAATTTATGTTTCTAGGGAAAGTGTAGTGCTTCTGTTTTTGTTTTTAAACACCTCAGGCCCATGGAAGCTGGCCTCTTGCATTTCCCAACCAAATCCTACTCATACCTCAGGCCCTTGGGTCCGTTTCACTTGTTTCTTCTCTGTGGAATGCTCTTCCTCCAGTTAGAGTATCTTGCCTTCTCACTTCCTATTTGTTCTTCATTTTCTGTTAACACTTAGCGCTTCTTAACAAGCTTTGTATCTTAACTTTTTTATTGTTGTATTTACTATACTAGAATATAAGCCCTACTGGAGACAGGGATTTTTTAATGATTTGTATACTATTTTGTCAGTTCCTATAAAAGTTCCTGGCACATAATTTGTGCTTCGTAAATCTTTAACTATGTGGATGATAGGGGAAAGTAGACAGTTGGGCAAAAGTAGGATTACAGTTATGATACAAATAAGTGATACAATAATTAATAACAGAAGAATAAATTCTGTGTTTTGTGTACTCACAAAAGTAAATCCACTTTAGCAGTAGAGAACACTCTTAGGTATTTATACCAAAGTTACAACATGATCATCTTGAAAATGGTCTTTTCTTAATGTGCTTTTATGCTTGACTACTTAAATATAGTGACGATTAGTTCCTCTTTAGTGTCGACAATATTACTGTATTTTTGGTTTTCTCAAGCTAGAAAACTCAGCTAAGAAATGTCAGGATAAAGAAACATGAATGCTTAAAATACCAGCTTACATATATCATTTTGAGAGATGGGTTAAGATCAAATTAAATATTACAGGAAAAATTTTAATAAGGTGGTAGTTATGTATAAATTTCCTTAGATATATAGATTTCCTTTTCCCTATTCCGTTAACGATAAACAGCATGAGGTTTGGGGATGGTAGGATCTTTCCTATATTTGTAGAACCCTTTTGTACATTCTCCTGTTATGAATTGTGGTGTATTTCTGGATTGTAACCATCAAAATTTAACTCTGGTAATACATACTTTGTATTTTATGGTTCAAGGGGCAGACCCAACTCTTGATTGGATCTTTCTAATTTCATTGGGATATAGCATTAGCTCTGAGGATGTTGTGAGAATGAAATAACTTTATAATGCATTTTATTACTTGATTAAAACCCTTGAAGATTGATAATTCGTTACTTCAGAAAATAAGTGAGATTTTGAATTACTTGGATGTGGATTTGATCTAATTCTTTGCCTTCTTCTTAATGTAGGTCCATATGCTTTTGTTCAGCAACATCTCATGATCGGCACAGATCCTCGAACAATTCTTAAAGATTTACTACCAGAAACAATTCCTCCACCTGAATTGGATGATATGACACTGTGGCAGATTGTTATTAATATCCTTTCAGAACCACCAAAAAGGAAAAAAAGAAAAGATATTAATACAATTGAAGATGCTGTGAAATTACTGCAGGAATGCAAAAAAATAATAGTTCTAACTGGAGCTGGGGTATGTAGCATGTTTAAAACACTGATAAAAAGGAGGAGGGGGTAAATGTTTTTTCTTACACCTTTTCCAATTAAACATATTTCTGGTGTAGAAGAATTTATCCTTACATGGTAATGGGCAATTTTTTTTTTTTTTGAAATGGTTAAAAAGGGAATGCAGCAGCAGATGCCATATTGGTTCAGTTTTTTAAAACCTCTCCAGCAACCTTAAAAATGATTTGCTTCTGTTTATTAGTAGAGTAGGTAAGAGAAATTAAGGCAAGACTTTCACCTACATTATACCACAGGTCCTTAAAGGAGATTCAGATAATTCTGCTTAAACTAAAGTGTGTCAGGGTGTGATGGAGAAATTGGGTATTTGTTCCATCTTCATAGGGAAACCAGAAGCCCAATTGATGTTCACAAGTAAAGAATTTAGTGTTGAAAAGGTAATAGATTCCTACCTTCCCTCCATTTAAATTAAGGTGATGTGATTATGATGGCTTGACATTATTTGCCTGCCTATAAGATTGCAGTTAACTAGTTATGTAAGGCTATTGTGTTTGTGTATTGAATACAAAATATGCTTGTTGATGACCAGAGTGATGCTGGAGTAAAATTCAGTCTTGCTTTCTGCCCTTTTGAGTTAAGGGGGGATGTCACTTAATCTTAAATGATCATCAACAATGGTAGTGCTTTGCTCCCAGCCATGATTTAGACGTGTTTGGTTTACTCTGAGGTCAAAGTGGGGTCGACTCTGGTAAAATTGTGAAACAAAAAGGTAATACTGAAATCCCTGTTTGTCAGGGTTTATTTGTAGAAAAAAAGTAAGTGTCTAAATCTCTTCTTAAACATTAAGAATCGAAATATCATACAACAAAATATTTTAAAGAAAACATAGAAGTTTAGTATTTTTGAAGTGGTAGACCCCTGACCAGATGAGAAGTTCTTTGGAAATACTTGACTATAATAGAAATTCTTGCCTGCTTTCTAGTTAAGATAATTTGAAATTACTTACTCTCTCCTCAATCAAATTGCTGTTGCTTTAATTTGTTGGTTAAATGCTTAAAGGTTTGAAATATGCCTGACTTAAAATTCCTTTCCCCATAATGAATGGACTCTGGTGGATTTAGTAATACTTGTTTTGGGAGTGTTTTATTCATATTTTAAATTGGAATAGGGTGGTATTTCTGTTCCCCAAAAGAAGTTTAAAACATTTCTCAACCCACCCTAAATGTATAAGAGAGCAATTATGAAGGTTGAGGTAGAAGATTTAATTATACAAATTATGCCATACATATTGCAGGTTTCTGTTTCTTGTGGAATACCTGACTTCAGGTCAAGAGATGGTATTTATGCTCGCCTTGCAGTAGACTTCCCAGATCTTCCAGATCCTCAAGCAATGTTTGATATTGAATATTTCAGAAAAGATCCAAGGCCATTCTTCAAGTTTGCAAAGGTACTATGAACTCTTCTAGTTGTCTCATTGGGTCATAAAGATTTTAACATTTGCTTTGGTATGCATTATATTAACCAGATCTTAACACATGAGGATGTGCCTGAAAATTTGTGATTAAGGGCAGATAAGATTCTAAGGTTGCATTTTAGTCAAGAGTGCTCTGTTCTGCTCTAGAATCTCTGAAGTTGCATATTCTAGTTCAGGCTTTTATTTCATGCTCTTACTATTGTTACTAGAAAATTTAAATTTACATACATGGCTCACATTATATTTCTCTTGGGTGGCTCAACTCTAGAGTACAAAGCTCGATAATATGTTACATTATACCGGAGATTTTCTTTCTTTTTTTTTTTTTAAATTGATTTTGAGGGAGAGGAGAGAGAAAGAGAAACACTGATTTGTTGTTCCACTTATTTATGCATTCATTGGTGGTTTTCTTCTATATGCTTACTGGATTGAACACACAACCCATGGCATACCGAGACAATGCTTTAACCAACTGAGCTACCAGCTAGGGCTATCGCAGTGATTTTCAACTGTTGTGCCGCAAGGATTTTTAAAACATTCAGTACCTGACCATTTTGTGGGGCACTGACTTCTTTTCCCTTATATTGTCAAATAAAAAGATGACAACAGCCAGCACAGCAAACAATAGCCATCCTGTGTGAATGAGTCAAAATTATACCTGTTTTTTTTTTTCTTCATATTGGCAAAAAAATATATAATGCATTTTTGGTATGCTACAGAATTTTTGTGATTAGTTTATGTGTCCATGAGATGAAAAGCGTTGAAAATTGCTGCATTATACCATAGCCCAAGAGATTTTAGTCATTGGAAAACTTTTTTCTCCATAGTTTAGTACTTAAGGAAAGAAATTGTAAAGTTGTTATTGCTGAGATTCAGTATATTTGAAAAAGAGGCTTTTGTATTAGTGACTAATTTTAGTGAATCTAGAAGTTAAATGAACCTGAATTTTAATTGAAGGATAACCTCAGCTACTTTGAAAGCATGTGGTTTATTTACATAACTATAGGAAAAGCTCTGCTAATTCAGAATAATGGAGTTTAATTTGACTTGTCTCTGAAGAAATACTTTGTTTCAGCCAAGTGTGGTTAAGTAGGAATTAGAGTAAAATGTAGAAGTCATATTTATTAAATCTCTTGAATATGAAATAATTACTAAAACTGAAAGCTAAATTTGAGAAATTTTCAGGCTCCTAACAATTTGTAATTTTTCTATCCACAAACATAAAACTTGTGAAAATTTTGAACTTTTTCCTTTATATATCAGCATAAAGTAATGATGATTGTTTATATCTAGCCTTTAAAACAGATACCTGGTTCACACTGAATTACATAAATAATGTAAAAGTAGTTTTTTTAAAATTTCTTTTTCTTAATTGTGGGAGTATGAATTAGTGAAGATTTATTGTTTAAACTTACTGGTGCTAGTAGTACCAATTCCTGATTTTGCAGACCAATGAAATATCATTTAGTGATAGGTTTCTTGAATTGAATCTAAGATACTGGCATTGTAACAGCTCTAGTTAGCAGAAATTAACACTTAGAAGATAGCAAGTAACTAGAAATTACTTTGATCTTATATATGATTATAAATGATTCACTAGGTCATTTATAAAATGCTTGTAACACTTATTGTAATTCTGTGTTTTTTTAAATTTCTTGATTTTTAGAGAGAGGAAGAGGGGGAGAGAGAGCAACGTCGATTTGTTGTTCCACTTATTTATGCATTCATTCGTTGGTTCTTGTATGTGCCCTGACTAGGGATCAAACCCACAGCCTTGTGCATTGGGTTGACGTTCTAACCACCTGAGCTACTAGGCCTAGGGCCTATAATTCTGTGTTCTGAGAGGAAAGAAAACATGCTGCCCAAACTAACTTGTCAGTCCCCACCACCCCCTTATCACTTCAGTGTGTACTAAATTGCTTAGTAAAGTAGTAACCTGACACTTGGAAAAAAGTGGTAACTGAGAATAGAAATAGCAAGGTGAGAAAGATTGTAACCTTAATTGTCTAATATACAAACTGTGTATTCATTGGTAGCATAAACTAGCTTTGACATGTGAGAATCTGTTGAAGCAATTAATTACAATAATAAAGAGAAATTATAAGAACTTTAAAAAGTGCACTTAATAGAAATCTCTATAGAACATAAGAGAAAGTAAAATGTGAATTACAATAAAAATGGGACACTATTAATGTGTTAACAGTGTTCTTAACCACTGTACAGATTATATACCACCTGGGAGAAGAAAGGGCCCAAGTGAAAAGTATTTTTCACTTTTCTATAAAAGTTTTTTAAATTTATGTATATTTTTATTAATAAAATGAAAAAAGTTCATATTAACTTAATTTTGCTTGATTATTTTTCTGAGTTTTCATTTCAGTTATGTTAAGAGTTAAATAATTAACCTTTATGCCCTGACCAGTGTGGCTCAGTTGGTTGGGCATCATCCAGAAAATTGCAGAGTCGCCTGTCAGAACACATGCCTAGGTAGTGGGTTCAGTCCCTGGTCGGGGCATGTGCCTAGCAACCGAGTGGTTTCTGTCTCGTATGGATGTTTCTTTCCCTCTCTTTCTCCCTCCCTACCCCTTTCATGAAAAATAAATTAATATAAATAAAACATAAATTAATATAAATAAATATACTATAAAACTTACATAGAACTGTTGTACTATAATTCTCACTTTAGGAACTGCCTAAAAGAAAGCTGCTAGTTGCTGAAATAGCAATTAAATAGTAATAGGTAGAAGAGACTGATTTGTTATTCGGCCTAAAAATAAATAATTGGGGGAAAAGGTTAAGGAAAAATAAGTAAGAACAAGAAATGATGAAGTACAATATCCAAAAAAATGGAAGATGGGGAGGATATGTAAATATTGTTATATTACTAGATTCATAAAATGTAACAAATAAAATACTAAGAATCTAAAATTTTCTACCAGTTGCTATACTAGGCAGAAAGTTTAAGATGGTTTATGTTTTTTGCTAGTTATAAGAGTAAATGATTGTAGAAGCTATTGGTGAGATTTAGACATTTTGGAAGGAAGGAATTTCTTTAATTGTATGTAATTATTGAGAAGAAACTTAGATTTCAATTAGACTGGAAATTCCAAGTAATGGAGAGGTGTGTTAAAGAGATTACTGGCTCATTAGAGTGGTTTCTCAGTCTGTGGGTAGTTCTTTGCTGTGAGGAGCTGTTCTATGCATTGTAGAGTATTTAGCAGCATCTCTCTTCCATTAAGTGCCATTAACACGGCCACCCACAGCCTTCACAATCAAAAATGTCTCCATACATTACTAAGTGACCCCTGCAGAATTGCTTCCTGTTTGAGCACCATTGTAATACAGTGTGCCTAGCTGTGTTACCACTTTGAAATTTTTTACACAGGAACAATTAAGGCCAGCATTAAAGCTGTATAGCCATGTCCTCAACCATTATCCTGCTGCATAATAAGGGCTCCTGGGAGTCTAGGATAATTGATGCTGATAAAATTGAGTGGTTGTATTAAGAGTCAGTTAAAAAAGAAACAAAACTTTTTTAAAAAGACTTTGTGGAAAGAGTGTATTTGCTATCCTGTATTTCAGTGAATATTTTCCCCTTAAACTGATTAAAACTCAAGAAAAAGTAGAGGGGAAAATGTGAACTGAATTTTACTTAATTCCAGAAATGTATCTTTATATTTATTCAATAAATTCTCACATTATTGATAATGTGTTAACCTACCAGATTATGTAATTATAAAAGTTAAGGAATCTTAAAGCCAGTTCATTACCAAAAAATTACCCCAAATAGCTTCAGTCCCAATGACCTAAAGATAGTATGTTAATAATACTGATGTATATGTAGATTATAGATGTATAAATACAAGTATAAAGTATTATAGCTGCATATATGTTGCATTTTTGTTATAAAAATGGGCTCTTTTTCCTACTGATTTGGGTTTGTACTATTAACTTTTTCTGTCAGACACTTGAATACTTTATATTGTCATAGTGTTCAAGTGGTATACTGAAACAAACTAATCCTGCAAGTATACATTTGAATATTTCTTCCTTTCTGTTGTTACAAAGTGTTGCTTTGATTATCCTTTTTGGTGTGTTTCCAATGTTCTTAGGATAACTCCTGTAAAGGAAACTAGAGGTCCTGATATATTTTGCTGTATTGCCATCTGTGAAGGTTAATAAAATGCACTCCCATCAGAAGTGTATGAGAAGGCTGATTTAGCATGCTTAAAACCCTAGCCCTCCCTCAAGTCCTCCACAATACATTACTAGCATTAAAAAATTTTAAAGAAGTGTGTGTGTGTGTTGTGAATATGGTTTAAAAGAAATTTAAACAGTACAATATATAAATTAGTTGGCCTCTTCTTTTAATATTCTTTCTCTAATCTCTTTCCTCAAAGGTTACCATGTTTTCTTGGGCCTTCCAGAGAGAAGAAAAAAATTAGTAAACCTGTTTGGGGGTGGGGGGGCGACAGAGGGTCATTATTGTAAGTTTCTAGTAATACTTTAGAAATGATGACTGCCCTGACCGATGTGGCTCAGTTTGTTAGGTGTCATTTGCCAAGCATTGCTGGCTCTATTCTCTGCCAGGGCATGTGCCTAGGTTGTGGGGTTCGGTCCCTGGTGGGGTGGGGGTGAGTCAGCCTATTGATGTTTCTCTCCCTTTTTCTCCTTCCCTTCCCCTCTCTCTAAAAAAATAAAAATAAAATCTTAAAGAAATAGGATAAAAATGATTACTAACAGAATTATACACCTGTTTCTCAAACCTTGTTTTTTTCCCCACTTAATATTCTTGGAAATAGTTTCATAATGGCACTTAACAGATATAACTTATTTTTATGAAAAGGTTGTAGAGTGTTTTATAGTTGCACCACAATATATTTAATCAGTCTTCTATTAATGGAGATAAAGAGTTTTTAAGGCAGTTAAAACTACCGGTTTAATAGAAAAATATGGCATCTTTTCACGTTAGGGTTCTGTTTTAATATGGTAATGTGAAGGATTGCTTTTTACTACTGGCTATGTGTGTATCTTTGAACCATCTGATCTTAGATATTTAGTCCCAGGGGATGTTTTTATTTTACTGATTTGTGGGAACATTATGTATTCTTGAAGAGTGTTTTCATGTTAGAGGATGGGAATTCTAGCCTCCAGTAATCCCATGAAGAAATCCCATGTAGAAAATGCAGTATACTTATTAGACTAGTTAGCAATATCTAACAGAAATGATACTTAGCCTAAGAGAAAAATATGAAACTTGTGGCTGAGGGATCAAACATTGAAAAGGTATTGAGTAGTGGTTAAGAGCCATACTTTGGTATCAAAATAGGATTTGAATGATAGCTCTGCTACTTACTGGCTCTTGTGACTTTTGGCAAGTTACTGTGCTTTGGTTTTTTCATCTGCAAAAAGGGGGTATGTACCCTACAGTGTGGTTAGCATATCTTTTCTCTGTAGGGCCAGGTAGTGAATGTGACCTGCTTTGTGGATAACATAAGAACTTTGTTATATGTTCTTTGTTTTCCTGTGCAAGCTTTTAAAATTAAAAAAACCCAGCCCTCAGCCTCATCTATATAGCGTTCTAATAAATTGCTCCTGTTATGTCTAGCGCATTAAAACTTCATTAAATGGTAACTAATAGCTTAATTAATTGAAATTCTCTTGTGTTAGGTTAGTACAGGGATTGGCAAACTATAGCCTTAGTCCATATGTGGCCCACTGTTTTTGTATAGCTCATGAGCTAAAAGTTTTTAAGTGAGGGAAACATAGCAAAAGAATAGTTTTTTATGGTATATGAACATTATATGAAAATTCTAATGTTAGTGACCATAAATAAATCATTATTGGAAGACAGCATGCTTATTCATTTTCATATTGTCTGTGGCACTTTTACACTACAGTGGAAGATTGAGTGATTGCAACAGAGACCATAGGGAGGACAAAAGGCTTCCTGGCCTCGAAGCCTTAAATATTTACTGCCTGGTGTCCCTGTGTGGAAACAGTTTGCTGAACCTTGACTCTAGGAACCAGACTTTTAAGAAAAAAAAAGTAGAAAAGCAGTTGAATTTCTGTCAGGTGACTATAATTTGTAAGTGCTGATTAGGTAAGATATTGAATAGCCTATTCAAGTGTGGTTTTATGGAATGAATGAAACAAAGGATTATGAGGATTTTCCTAACCAGGATCAATGGAGTTCACTTCTCTTTTTGGCAGCATGGAGATTTTAGGTAGTTTATTATCGACTCTCCTTACTGCCTCCCTCTGCTCTGTAGAGGAGGTGGATATTAGCAAATAGTGGCATCTCACATATGAGTCCTTTTATTTCTGAGAGGTTAATATCCCTGCCTTTGACTGGGGTCTCATTTATATTGCTAGAAATTTTGAGAAGAAACCAAGCAGAGAGCCATTATTTCCACATGAAAACTCACTATCGCAGGTAATTCTAAGCTTTAGTTTGGACCACTTTGCTTGCCTATGGACAATTACTGGGTTGTTTGTATATTTTTGGGCTCAGCTGTGTGGGAACAACAGCTGCTTTTTAAAAAGTGTCTTGAGCCTTTGGTTCCAGCCCTGCTTTCTCATTTGTGAGGACCCCTATGGCAATAACATATTGGCCCAGTCCACATGTTGGTTCCTTAACAAGTCCTGAGGATATTCAGATTTGGGAGTGGCCTGTCTTGCTTAGAATAGGGCTAGCATGCCACAGTTCCAACATGGAAGAATTAAACCATACTTTAGCTAAGTTTTACCCCCAGCCATTTGGTTTTCAGCAGCTTTTCATAAAGAGCCTGCCTTTAAAGTAGTTTCTATTAAACAGTCTGTCCAGAGTAATTTTTGTTCATTATTTCAGATTATGTTTCTTAGTTTGAACACAATATTTAAACCTAATGATTTAGACATGGTCCACTGCACATTTGAAAGAAAATAAAGTTAGGATTCATACCACTTAGGTTCTAACACATAAAATTTAGGCTTATAAAATGAAACAACAACAACAAAAAACCTTCATAAATATGATTCCCAGCTACAGGAATTAATTCATAACTTTAAGGGCTATAAACTACCCTAAATGGTTACGATTTGGACATGAAGGGAGACTGGAGTGTAGAGCCGAATGTCGTATCTATATGTCTTTGTGCTTATTACCCTCACTTTTAAGAGCGGGTGGGGAATAAGGCACACACACGTTCATTTCAGGAGTGTTGATTCTTGGTGTCTTAGGGCCTTGGTACTCGTGTTCCCTGACCCTGTTCTGGAGGTCATTTGTTGTTTTGCTCGGCATACTGTTACCACATTTCTTCCTACTGTGAATCTTATTTCATCTGTTGCCTAACGTATTCTAGTATTTGTTAAAACAGTGGAATAGCTAGAGGGAGCTTTAATAAAACAATATGGTGTTTAATCTTCTAAATGTAAATATGAATATACTAGAACAAAGCATCTTGGGGCTAAAACAACGGACAGTAGCACAACCCAGTGGCCTGGAACACAATGTAGCTCTCAGTTTTTAATAAATGTTAGCTTTATTAAGCTGTTCATTTGTTACTTTTATGCATTATCTATTTCCTAAATTGCAAAGTTCATGAAATTTCATGATAAAAATTTGAATGTGAGGCCAAATATTTGGATTTTTGTATAACAATTTTCAGCAGCATATGGACACGTATGTGATAGTGTTATAAGGAGATTTGCTTAAGAGGTATCCCTGTAGATAGTTTTTTAAAATTTGAAATAATTAAATAGGTTAAAAGTAAAGTCATCTATAATTTTGTTAAACTTTTTTGTTTAATAATTGGAAGTGAAGGTTCCCCCTTCACTTATTAGGGGACCTGTTTATAGCTTGTTTGTATCCTTTCTGACTTGATGTTTATACGAACACATATACATGTGCATATTCCATTTTTGCTTACAAAACAGTAAAAACAAAACACCAGTGACTGATTTGCTTTTTTCATGTATGTCATGGACCATCTTTCAGGTCAGTGCATCCAAACCACCCTTATTAATTTTAATGCCTCATACTCCACTGTTATGAATGGTACCATATATTTACAACCGGTTGGTCCCCTATTGATGGACATACGGTTGTGTTAGTTTTTTGCTAGCATTGTAATAGGTTAGAGGCTATAATGGATGGTAAGGAAGTAGGTAGCACTACTACTTTAATGGAAAAAGTAGAGAAGAAACTTCCTTTGCCATAATCACTTACTAAATGAAATAAAAAACACTGTCAAAAGTTGAGAGGACCAAAATTGATACTTTTTCTCTGATCTTTTTGCCATGTGTATATCTGAATTCTTTGTTTTTAAAGAAGAAACAGCATTGAAGCATTATTTGGGGGGAAAAACACACACACAAAATCCAGCAACTCAGCATTCATGAGCAACTCTATACTATACCAGTATGTGCCTGTGCAGTGGAAGGAAAACAATTTTGGTAAGGAATTAAAACTTTAGCTTTAAACTTCCAACAGGTTGATAATTATAATGAATGATGAATCAAAACATTTTAATATTCTTATGTTGACAGTACCTTTTTTTAGTTTTAAAAAAGTCACCATACCTTTGATATCTTTAATTTCACTTTAAACTATTCCCTTTTTTCCTTTAAAAAAAACAAAACAAAAAAAAAACAACTCTGAATTAGCAGCCAACAAAAGTTAGATATATCCTTAGTATTTCTTCTGACTTTTATTAAAATATCTATTAACATTTATTAGAGATGTTTATGGGTCAACTTTATTCTTTCCTTCAAGGGGCCTGGTTCACTAATTGCTGAGTTTTATACCACAATCCTTTTGTTAGGTGTGTGTTGCACCCATCTAGATGCTTTGAGATGCTCATGTAGTTTGTAAATTATTTATACATGGGGGATTATCACTGGTAGTTTGTTGTTGTTGTTGTTGTTGTTAAAACTAAATATATGACATCTGTTATACTTATTTCTTAAATGTAATCTTTTTTCTGCTTTTGCATTATATAGGAAATATATCCTGGACAGTTCCAACCATCTCTCTGTCACAAATTCATAGCCTTGTCAGATAAAGAAGGAAAACTACTTCGCAACTACACTCAGAATATAGATACACTGGAACAGGTTGCAGGAATCCAAAGGATAATTCAGTGTCATGGTTAGTAAACTTCAGGATTGCTTTCTGTTAGTTTTGTTTTCTAGGAAAATCTAGGATTAGAAAGGAGGCTGCCATCCAGGAATGGAGATTGAGCGTTATTATCATGTTATTGATGTTAATGTTTCATTGTAGATAAAATCAGAAAAGTAGAATGCAAAAAAATCAAAACCAGAAGTATTAGCCTTGACACTTAATTGTATGAAACATCAGAGGTCAGTGTGCTTTGGGATTTCAAAAGATGCAGCAGTTGCATTCCATTAAAGTCTTTTAAGTAATCTTTTCTTTTTTAAGAGTTTATTTATTTATTTTTGGGGAGAGGGGAAGGGAGGAAGAAAGAGAAGGAGAGAAACATCAATGTGTGGTTGCCTTTCATGCGCCCCCTACAGGGGACCTGGCCCACAACCCAGGCATATGCCTTGACTGGGAATTGAACCAGCGACCCTTTGGTTCACAGGCCGGCATTCAATCCACTGAGCCACACCAGCTAGGGCTTAAGTAACCTTTCTTCATTACAAAAGGAATATTAGCTATGTATGGAAAAGAAAATTACATCTTTAGATTGTGAAACCAAAGTAACTGGGTAGTTCAGGTGAACAGAATTCAAATATTTCAAGCTAGCACAAGTACAAACAGAACGTTTCTTATGTATATAAACTTTTTAAAACGCAACTGTCAATTAAGCTAAGGCAATACAGTTGTAACCTTCCAACCTGGTAGAGTTATAGTCCTGGAAGAGCTTTTTTATTTTATTGAAAAGGGTAGCTTTAGGGGAATCATCATTGTATCAACAGCTCAGCAATTGATGATTGGATTCTCTCCTTATTTATTATATAAGCATTTTAATTGTTCATCCTCTAGATTCTCCCAAGGAATCTCTCAACATTTTTAAATAATCTGACAGTTCTGATTAGGTTATTTTATATTCTGACCTTTATAGCATGTTTAATAAATGTAAACATTACTTAAATAAAACATATAACATGTTGGTTGTTTTTAGGTTCCTTTGCAACAGCATCTTGCCTGATTTGTAAATACAAAGTTGACTGTGAAGCTGTACGAGGAGATATTTTTAATCAGGTAATATATCACCCATATTTTAGGAATTGTGCATGTCTCTGGTCTTTTTCTTCTTTTGCCCCTCAAACCTTTTTTTTTTTTTTTTTTCCTGAAAATATTTATAGGACACAGAAAGATCCAGAAAGAGCATGTTATCATTGGGAATACTGGTCAAATACATTAAGAACCTTTCAATACTTGAATTTGAAAACATTGGTCCATAATGTCTCTAAAATGATAAAATTGGCTCTTTAATATTGAAGACTAAAATAAAAACCCAGATTACAAGTGAGGTGTTGCTCTATTAGTTTTTCTTCTCACTCTCCATTTTGTTTTTTTGGTTTTTTTTTTTTAAGTTTTATTTACTTTTAGAGAGAGGGGAAGGGAGGGAGAAAGAGAAGAGAAACATCAACGTGTGGTTGCTTCTTGGGAGCCCCCTGCATGGGGATCCTGGCCCGCAGTCCAGGCATATGCCCTGATTGGGAATTGAACCATCAACACTTTTGTTCGCAGTCCTTCATTCACTGAGCCACACCAGCCAGAGCTTTACTATCTGTTTTTGGTGCCTGTCAGATACACAGTCTTACAGTAGGGTGATAATTCTTTTTAAAAAAATTATTGCAAAAGGTATTTCATTTATGCTCACTGCCAAAATACTGCAGGAAAATAGGCAAAGAATAAAAACCATCCAGAAATAAATTCTTATTTATTTACCTGCATACTTAATCATAAGTAATTATGAGGAAGGTAGTATATTAAAATGGAATCATTATGTTTTACAAACTTATTTTTAAAGGATTAAGTCTGTGTATAATGTGTATGTCCATATATACACATCATGCTGGTTTTTCCTTTTAATATACAGCGAACCCTTGAATATCAAATGTAGGTTTGTACAGGTGTATAATAGCATACACAGATAATAGCAGCATTGTTATTTCATTGTATGTTAACGAGCAAATGTTCAGTGACAACTGACATCGATGTTTAGGTTGTATCCAGTTTCCCTGCTAGTTGTCCACAGCTTTTGTTTTCTTTGATTTTCTTTGATTTTGAATTGAATTCTTAAAGTGTGGAAATGTTGACTGTTCCTAACTTGCTTTCTCTTCTCTTCCCGACCTCAACCAAAATCTGAAACATGCAGGTGGTTCCTCGATGTCCTAGGTGCCCAGCTGATGAACCACTTGCTATTATGAAACCAGAGATTGTCTTTTTTGGTGAAAATTTACCAGAACAGTTTCATAGAGCCATGAAGTATGACAAAGATGAAGTTGATCTCCTGATTGTCATTGGGTCTTCCCTGAAAGTAAGACCAGTAGCACTAATTCCAAGTAAGTTGATGATGATTTTTGGAGAATATTTCCATATATATCACCATGGGGTATGAGTCTGTGCAATCGAATCAACCCCAGTGATCTTACTCTATTTCTGAAAGAGAGGTGAAGAACTAAACTTAATTTTTTAGGTGGTATCATTGTTCATGAAGCCTTTCAGACTTTTGGTGGGGTGGGGAGGGGAGAGCAGTATCAAAACAATAATGGCAGATTCTAATGTATATGAAAAATTAAGACAAAGGGAAACAGTTCAGCTTTGAGTTAAAATGTACAGCTTGATAGAAGTATAACATACTATATAAGATAGCATTTGGGGATTCAGAATGATTGGCTTGTATTTGTAAAAATAACAACCATGCCTTGTCATAATCGTTTCTGGTATACTTTATCCATAAGGATGTTTGTGTGTTTAAAAATGCTCAAATACAGTTGAAGTCCTTATTGCTGTCAGGAATATTTCCTTAATACATGCTGTTACACCTTTTTTTTCTCTCTTTAGTGAGGAAGCAAGGGAGAGGAGGAAGGTAAAGGGACTAACTCACTAGCATCAGGTGTGCCCTAAAAAATGAAGGAAGGAGAAAAGGAGAGAATATCAAACCCTTAACCAGAGAATTAAATTAGATTCCTACACCAGCAATCAAATAGGCAGCCAGAGTAAACAGTTGGAAGAAACAAGGATTTAAACTCTCTAATTCTGTCTTTTTCCTACCCTTTATGTAGTCACTTTTAGGAGTATAACTCAGTCTTCCCTAAATAATTGAGATTCTTTTAATTACAATATAGGATAATTTGTAATTAAATAAAACATGAAAATTTAATGTAGAAATTCTTTTATTTTTTAGTTATTTTTTTCCTCCTTAAAGGTAAGGCAGAGATTATTTTTTTATCTTCACCTAGTGATATGTTCATTGATTTTTAGAGAGAGAAACAGCAATTGGCCACTTCCTGTACATACCCCAACCAGGGATTGAACCCACAATTTAGGTATGTGCCCTGACCGGGAATTGAACCCTCATCCTTTGTTGTACATGATGATGCTCCAACCAGCTGAGCCACCCGGCCAAGGCAGTATGATCGTGATTTTTATCCTTCATTTTATTTACGTTGTTCACATTAATTGATATGTAGATATTGGACAAACCTTGCATCCCAGCAATAAATCCCATTTGATTGTGGTGTATGATCTTTTTAATATATTGCTGAATTCAGTTCACTAATATTTTGTTGAGGATTTTTGTATCTGTGTTTATTAGGGATATTGCCCATAGTTTTCTTTTTTTCTATTTGTAGTGCTTTTGGTTTTGGTATCAGGATACTACTGGCCTTGTAAAATGAATTTAGGAGCTTTCCCTTCTCTTCAGTTTTATGGAATAGTTTAAGAAGTATAGGTATTCATTCTTATGAATGTTTGGGAAAATTCACCTGTGAAGGCATCTGGTTCAGGACTCTTGTTTATCGAGGGTTTTTTTGATTGCTGATTCAGATTTTGTTAGTAGTTATCAGGCTGTTCAGGTCTTCTGTTCAGTCTTGGAAGTTTATATTTCTAGGAATTTATCCATTTCTTCCTGATTGTCCAATTTGGTGGCATATAATTATAGTATTTTCTCATAATTTATTGTATTTCTGTGGTATCGGTTGTTACCTCTTTCTGATTTTTGACATTTTATTTATTTGGGCTCTCTTTCTTGATGAATATGGCTCAAGGGTTATAGTTTGTTTTTTAAGGATTATTGATTTTGTTTATCTTTTCAAATACCTGCTCTTGGTTTTTATTGTTCTTTTTAGATTATATTGCTTCCAATTTAATCTGTATTATTTCCTTCCTTCTACTCACTTTGGTCTTTGTTCTTGTTTTTCTAGTTCCTTTGGGTATAAGGTTAGACTATTTATTTAAAGCTTTTCTTGTTTCTTGAGGTAAGCCTGTGTTGCCATGAAATTCCTTCTTGGAATTCCTTGGTTGTATTCCATAAATTTTGGGGCCATTGTGTTTCATTTGTCTAAGGTACCTTTCCATTGTGTACTAGCATGTTATTTAGCCTCCTTGTGTATTTTTGTTTTTTGTTTTTTTGTTTGTTTTGTGTTTTTTTCCAGTTTTCTTGTAATTAATTTCTAGTACATATCATTGTGATCAGAGATGTTTGATATGATTTCAGTCTTTTTTTATTATATTTTATTAATTATGCTATTACAGTTGTCCCATTTCTCCCCTATCATTTCCCTCCACCCTGCACACCCCCTCCCATCCACACGTGTGTCATAAGTTCTTTAGCTTCTGTATTTCCCACACTATTCTTGCTCTCCCCCTGTCTATTTTCTACCCACCATCTATGCTACTTATTGTCTGTACCTTTTCTCCCTCTCTCCCCCTCCCTCCCCCTCCCACTCTCCTGTTGCTGTGAGTTTCCTGTCTTTTTACTTTCCTATTTTTTATCTTCTTTTTCTTAGATAAGTCCCTTTAACATTTCACATAATAAGGGCTCGGTGATGATGAACTCCTTCAACTTGACCTTGTCTGAGAAGTGCTTTATCTGCCCTTCCATTCTAAATGACAGTTTCGCTGGATAGAGCAATCTTGGATGTAGGACCTTGACTTTCATGACTTGGAATACTTCTTTCCAGCCCCTTCTTGCCTGCAAGGTCTCTCTTGAGAAATCAGCTGACAGTCTCATGGGAATTCCTTTGTAAGTGACTGTCTCCTTATCCCTTGCTGCTTCTAGAATTCTCTCCTTCATTTTAATCTTGGGTAATGTAATGATGATGTGCCTTGGTATGTTCCTTCTTGGGTCCAACTTCTTTGGAATTCTCTGAGCTTCCTGGACTTCCTGGAAGTCTGTTTCCTTTGCCAGATTGGTGAAGTTCTCCTTTATTACTTGTTCAAATAAGTTTTCCACTTGTTGCTCTTCCTCTTCCCCTTCTGGTACCCCTATAATTCAGGGTTGGGATGTTTAAAGATGTCTTGGAGGTTCCTAAGCCTCTCTTCATTTTTTTGAATTCTTGTTTCTTCCTTCTTTTCTGTTTGGTTGTTTCTTTCTTCCTTCTGATCCACTCCATTGATTTGAGTCCCAGTTTTCCTCCCATCTCTATTGGTTCCCTGTGTGTTTTCCTTCGTTTTACTTAGTGTAGCCTTCATTCGTTCATCTAATATGCAACCAAAATCAACCAATTCTGTGAGCATCCTGATCACTAGTGCTTTGAACTGTGCATCTGATAGGTTGGCGATCTCTTCGTTGCTTAGATGAATTGGCTCTGGGGCTTTGCTTTGTTCTCCCGTTTGAACCATTTTTGTTTTTGTTTTGGTCTGGTTGTGGGTGTTATGTGGTGAAGGACGGAGCCTTAGGTGTTCCGCAGGGTGGGGCAGCCCAGTTGCTGGGTTTGTGATGCTGTATGTGGGAGCGGGGTCTCGGTGCTTTTAGGCTTTATTTCCCGGTGCTGGGGCCCTGGGTTGTGAGTTCTTTCATGTTCCCTATTTTAGCCTAGATTATCTGTGCACGAATGTAGGACCGCCTGGTCAGCCAGCCACCTTGAGCCTGGGGTCCACTAGCCACTGCCTGTGCACCTGGGGCCTGCTAGCCGCCACCTGCTGGCACGGGTCTGCCAGCAGCTGCCTGTGCTCCCAGGTCTGCCAACTTCGGCTTCCTCCTGCCACGACTCCGGCCCTCTTACCGGTCTGGGTGAATCGTTGTCAGACTTCCGTACAATTCAGTTTTCTATCTGTTCTGGGTGTTTTCTTGTTTCTAAATCTTTGTTGTCCTTAATTTTGGTTGTGCAAGGAGCTACAGTGTGTCCATGTATGCCTCCATCTTGGTCAGAAGTCCCACAGTGATTTCAGTCTTCTTAAATGTAGAGATCTAACTTGGAAAATAACCCATGTGCACTTGAGAAGAACATATTCTGCTGCTTTTTGGGTGAAATGTCCTGAAAAATCAACCAAATCATCCAGTCTAATATATCATTTAAGGGCACTTTTCTTGCTGATTTGTTTTCTGTTTGAATAATCTACCTAATGATGTTCAAGTGCTGTACTTTTACTGTATTACCGTTGATGTCTCTATAGTTTTAGGTGGTTCTGCATTGGAAGCATAAATGTTTACAAATTATATCATTTTCTTGAAATAGTTCCCTTTATCATTATGTCTCTTGTTCCAGCCTCTGTTATTTAATTACTTACTTATTTTTGAATGAGAGGAAGGGAGAAGGGGGGAAGCATCGATTGGTTGTTCCGCTTACTTATGCAATCATCAGTTGCTTCTTGTATGTGCCCTGACTGGGGATCAAACCTGCAATCTTGGCAATATGGGATGACGCTCCAGCCAACCAAGACACCCAGCCAGGGTTTAACAGCCTTTGTTTTAAAGTCTATTTTATGATAGAAGTATTGCTACTTCAGCTTTTTTCCCTCCATTTTTAATTTGCGTGAAGTACCTGTTTTCATCCCTTTACTTTCAGTCTGTGTATGTCTTTACATTTGAAGTGGGTCTCTTGTAGGCAGCATGTATAAAGGTTTTGTTTTTATCCATTCAGCCACCCTTGTCTTTTGATTGGAATACTTAATTTACATTTAAAGTAATTATTGATAGCTCTGTAGTTATTGCTGTTTTGTTATTTTTTGACTGTTTTTATAGTTCTCTGTGTTTACCTTGTGCTTCAGTACCAACCTACTTTTAGAGCAGGCTATTTTAAGTTGATGGCTCTTAAGTTTGAACACATTCTAAAATCACTACAGCCCCAGCTTGTGTGGCTCAGTGGACAGAACACTAGCCTGTGAACCAAAAGCTCACCGGTTCAATTCCTGATCAGAGCACAGGCTTGGGTTGCAGGCCCGGTCCCCAGTTGGTGTGCCAGAGGCAGTTGTGATGTTTCTCTTCCTCTCCTCCCTCCTTTCCCTTCTCTGAAAATTCATAAACCTTTTTAAAAAATAAAATCACTACAGGTTTTGCTCACTCCCTCCACTTCTATTTTACTTCCTTTGTATGTGTATGTTTGTGTTTTCCTTTTAATTTATTATAAATATAAATGATCTTTCTACTTTTGTCTTTCAACCTTTGTACTAGCTTTATAATTGGTTGATCCACTGCTTTTATGTGTTTACCTTCAGCAGTGAGATGTTTTTTCCTTCTTTTGTTCATATTTTTGATCTTTTCTACCTAAGAAGTCTCTTTAACATTTCTTATAATATTGATTGGTGGTGATTAATTCATTGAGCTTTTTGTTGTGGGATACGCTCTTTAGCTTTTTTGATTCTAAATGATAGTCTTGCTGGGTAGAGTAATCTTGGGTCTATGTCCTTGCTTTTTATCACTTTGAATATTTTGTGCCATTGCCTTCTGGACTGCGAAGTTTCTGTTGAAATTAGCAACAGTCTCTTGTGGGCTCCTTTGTAGATACCTATCTGCTTTTCTCTTGCTGCTGCTAAGATTCTCGCTTTGTCTTTAACCTTTGGTGCTTTAATTATGATGTGTCTTGGTGCGGGCCTCTTTGGGTTCAACTTGTTTGGGACTTTCTGGGGTCTTGGACTTGTACGTCTAGTTTTGTCAGGTTAGGGAAGTTTTTAGTCAGTATTTCTTCAAATAAGTTTTCTACCCCTTGCGCTCTCTCTTTTCCTCTTGGGACCCCACTGGTGCAAATTGTTGGTATCCTTGGTGTTGTCCCAGAGGCCCCTAAAACAATCTTCATATAAAACCCTTTTTTTTTTTGCGCTGTTACAGTTGGGTGTTTTTTTCCCAACTTTGCTTTCCAGATTGCTTATTTGATTCTCTGATTCATCTCATCTGCCATTGATTCTCTCTAGCGTAATCTGCATTGAAGTTACTCTTCAGTTTTGATTGGGTTTTTGTTTTCTATCTCTTTTTATGCTTTGTCTCTTTGTTGAAGCTCTCACTGAGATCATCTTGTTCTCCTAAGTTCATTGAGCAGTCTTACAACCAAGCATTGTTTTGAACTCCATGTCTGGTAATAGATTGCTTGTCTCCATTTTGTTCTGTTCTTTCATTGGGACATGTTTCCTCATTTTGGCTGACTCTGTTTCTATATATTAGTTATCAATTGATTTTAGAGAGAGAAAAAAAATCAATTTGTTGTTCTACTTATTTATGCATTCATTGGTTGATTCTTGTATGTGCCCAACCAAGGATTGAGCCTGAGCCATCTCCCAGTCCTGACAGAGTGGCCTTATGTAGGTGTCCTGTGGACCCCAATGGCACAGTCTCCTCAGTCACCTGAGCAAGGTGCCCCAGGGGTATCCCCTGTGTGGGTTGTGTTTCTTCCTGTTGTAGTTGCACCTTCATTGTTGCTGGCAGAGAAATGGGTGGGGTTGACCCTCAGGCCAACTAGCTGTGAGGGGCAGCAGCAGCTGCAGCACATGAGCTGTTGCGTAGGGGCTGACCTCAGGGAGAGTGACTCACTTCATCATGGTTCTGGTGCTAGCTGAGGCCACCCTTTGGGTGTATCAATTGTGGAGCTCTTCTGTGGGGCTCTGTGATCTGAAGCCACCCAAGTGTGTTGGGTCTGGAGCCTCTTGGGAGGGACTCCCATGCAGACGTAGGTTAGCCAGGGCTTGTACTGGTCTTGGGGCAGCTTGGTAGAGGTATGAAGTGATCTGTGGTTTGTTGCCTTTTGTACTAGGCTTGGAGATGCTTAGGAAGAAGCTGTGCTGTGAACCAAGACTGGCTGCAGGTTGTGCCAGGCCTAGCACCCTTTGGTGGGCATTGTGGTGAGATGAGCCCAGCTGCCACTTGTATTAAGCTTGTGGCCACTTAGTTGGAGCTACATTACAAAGAGTGGCCACCACTTAGCCAGGCCTGCATCCACCTGATGGGAGTTAGAATGCAAGTTGAAACTGGTTGCACTTGTGCTGGGCTAGGGGCCACTTGGCAGAAGCTACAGTACATGACAGGGCTGGCTGCTGCATGCATTGTGTGGGGTTTGTGGACCTTTGAGAGAATTTGTAACACCAGTTGAGGCCAACCAGCACTTGCGTGAGGTTTCTGAATTTTGAGGCAAGTTCGTAGTGTCAACCGAGGCAGGCCACTTGTGTGGAGGAGCCAGTAGGAGAGGCTCTGGACAGGCAAGGGAGTTGAGTGGGAATGGGTCTTGGAATCACTGGGCTAATCATTGTTAAGTTAATGGGGAATACAGATTTGGCATCTGCCTACACTGGGCTGTGGGAGGTGAGTTCAACAAAGGAGTAACTAACTGTGCCTGCTAGCACTTCTGTCTCTGGAAAAAGTTGACTGCCATGCCTGCCCCTCCAGCCCTAACCCTGATGTTAGTCAATTTACCCCCTCCCCATATGTCCCTGGCATTTTTCAAGCTGCTGCCCCAGTGCTGGAGCATAGAGCACAAGTCCTTTCAGAGAAGCACCACTGTCCCTCAGAACTCTCATCACTATCCGATGCAATCCCTGTTGCTTTTCATAGCCTGATGTTAATGGGGACTCTCTTTGGCACTGGCCACATTTGCTGCAGAGCTTGATGTGAGGTTTGGACCCTTCTCTTTTCAGGGGTGACCTCTGCAGTAGAGCTATCCCTCCCATGGGTTGGGACCTGTCTGTGCTATGTCTCTGGCCCTCCTACCAGTCTTCAATGTGGCTTCTTTATATCCTTATAGGAATTATGTTAAGCTAGTCTTTAGGTGGTTCTCAGTAATCGTTCTATAATTTAGTTTTAAGTTTGATGTGATTGTGGGAAGAGGCAAGCTCAGAGTTTGCCTACTCTGCCACCTTGACTGGAAGTCCCCACACTCCTCATATCAGGAGCTATTTCAGTAAAATAACAGTCACTTACTAGGTGACAGGATCTCTTCAATACACTTGAAATACACTAACTCATTTAATCCTCACTGCAACTTTGTGGAAAAGTACTGGTCTTATCCTCATTACACAGACAAGGAAATTGAGGTACAGAGTAAAAGAAGTCTAAGATTGCTCACAGATAACCAGGTGACAGAAGCAGAACCTGAAATTTTATGAAAGATGCTTAACTGCTCATCTGTTACCTTGATAGCTTGAGGAAATGTTAATGGCTTAGTTAGGGATTAGTGGCCAGTTTCTTTTTTTTTGGTATTGGGACTATGTTAGATTTTTGCATAGTACATTTGTTGTAGCTTTATTAACTTGCTTACCTCCTTCCCTTTTTCTTATTTTTTTACCCTATTTTTAGGTTCCATACCCCATGAAGTGCCTCAGATATTAATTAATAGGGAACCTTTGCCTCATCTGCATTTTGATGTAGAGCTTCTTGGAGACTGTGATGTCATAATTAATGAATTGTGTCATAGGTTAGGTGGTGAATATGCTAAACTTTGCTGCAACCCTGTGAAGCTTTCAGAAATTACTGAAAAACCTCCACGAACACAAAAAGAGTTGGCACATTTGTCAGAGTTGCCACCCACACCTCTTAATATTTCAGAAGGCTCAAGTTCACCAGAAAGAACTTCACCACCAAATTCTTCAGTTATTGTCACACTTTTAGACCAAGCAACAAAGAGTAATGTTGATGATCCAGATATGACTGAATCAAAAGATTGTACGAAAGAACAGTCACAGGTAGCACAGACTTCTACTAGGAGCACTGAAAGTGTTACCGAACAGTTGGAGAGCCCAGATTTGAAGAACATTGGCTCCAGCACTGGGGAGAAGGATGAAAGAACTCCAGTAGCTGAAACAGTGAGAAAGTGCTGGCCACCCAAGCTTGCAAAGGAGCAGATTAGTAAACGGCTTGATGGTAAGAAACTACTATTTTGGAAGGTATAATTAGTGTAACTAAATATTTGCAAGAAATGACTAACTTTGATAGGTTTGTTGATAGGATAGCTTTATGAAGCTAAATGTAACATTACAAAGTTGAGTCATTTAGCCAGAGAAAGATAAACAGTGGTATCTTAAGTGATATGGGGAAGAAATAGTGTGTGAAGTATGCTCAGTACCTTGTGGTACTCTAGGAAGTAAGACAGTAAGCATTAAAATTAAGAAAATTGGGAAATATTGAGTGCTCTGCCATTGTCTGGCAAGAGATTTAGCTGGTAGAAGTGACTGAGATGTCAGTGCTTTTGTGGGTCAGCTGCTTTATACACAATACCTGATTTTAATCTCATGAAAGTAGGAACTATTGGGTTGGCCAAAAAATTCCTTTATTTTTTCTTCGTAAGATGGCTTTAGTAGTGCTTAGTTGTCTTTAACTTCGTTTGAAACAGTTTGTTAGATTGTATTGTGACAGAGCAGTGTGCATTTTTAAAAAAACATTACCAAAATAGATAAATTTTTATGTAGCCATTTTAATATTGGAAGATGGGAGAAAATATGTGACATCTTCACCATATTGTTTTATTCAAGATAGATAAAAATGCAACTGAAATGCTAGAAAAAGATTTGTGCAGTGTATGAAGAAAGTGCTGTGACTGATGGAACATGTAGAAAGTGGTTTGCAAAGTTTCCTGGTATTATTGAGCACCCTTGACCTCTACTCAATAAAAGCCAGTAGTGGGAGAGATAGCTAACATACTCAAAATATCCACATCAGTAAAGTTATTAGTAAAAGTGAAAAATATGTCTTTTATTTTACAGAAAAAGTAAATGGATTTTTTGGCCAACTCAGTATTACTACATCTCTGGTACAGGTAGAAAATCTGAGGATGGTAGAGGTTAAATATCCCATGCAAGGTAGTATCTAGGATTTGGAAGAACCAAACTGGATTCCAGGCCCCAGAGACTGCCCCTTTAACCACTATGCTTTGTTGGTCTCAGATCTAGAGAACATCTAATTCTTCTCCATTAATTATGAGGAATTGCATCTAACCTGTTGCCACATGGAAAGTCTTTACCAATTAGTATTAACATAGGTAAAATCACTTTCTGCTTTTTGGAAATCACCAAGTAATATCTGGTGAAAAATCCTAATTGAATCAAAGAAAACAAACTCTTTAACCTAGATGCTGCAGTCTTTGTACATACAGCTTAAATTATTAAGTCCCATTCTACTCACCATACAGAGAACTGACCACAAATCTTAGACGAATGTATAAGTGTTCTAATCATTTGCTGTAATTTTTTTTTTTTTCTTCAGTTGAATAAGCCTTTGGGCCTTTTCCATACTAGGCATTAGCAAGTTCTGGAGAGTTCTGGAGGCATAGCGATCAATCTACTGATGTTCGTGTATTGTTATAAAAATAGGTGATTAAAAAAATAAGTGTATGTAAAAGTAGATGCTACTTAAGAGTGGATTTGGTTATATAGAAGGTTTTCCAACCCCCCTTCCCTCGCCCCCACCTTTCTGACTTTGGTCTTGAACATTAAGTAGAGCTGGCATAGGAGAATGCTTATGTTTGCAAATGTGGCATATAGGAGTCAGAAGTAGAAAAATTACTGTTGATCTAGTCAGGTAATATTAAATCTCTACCATATACAGCAGGGGTGTCAAACTCATTTTCCCCGGGGAGCCACATCAGCCTCGAGGTTGCCTTCAAAGGGCCGAATGTAATTTCAATTTCTTAACTGTTAAGGAGTAGTTTACATTTATACAGTCCTAAAATTATTTCAGCCCTTTGAAGGCAACCTTGAAGCTGATGTGGCCCCTGGTGAAAAAAAGCTTGACACCCCTAATACACAGTCTGCCTTATGCATATCTTTTTTGATGGATAGGCCAAACCTACAAAATTCTTTGCCCCAGTGAACAAAGGTTATATCTGGAGACGTCTCTTTGGTGTTATATTTTGGTTTTACTCTGCCAATGTATCCTTCTAAGTACAGACTTTGGAATTAGACCCAAGTTGCCTCAGGTCTACCTTAAGCAAATTCATTTGATCTCTCACCTTTTTAATCAGTAAAATGGAAATAAACCAATACATACTTCACACATTGTGAGAATTTAAAGATAACTGATGGGAAGAGGGTAAAATTGTAGCTGTTAAAACCAAGTAACCACCTGACTTGACTCACTCATTTTAGTTTGCCACCATTTGTGTTGTGAGGTCAAGGGTGAAAAGGAGAAGCGGGAACATATGTGAGGTAAAACTAAATTTGTTACGATAGTTGTAACAAGAAGGCAAAAACAGGCATAGGGTGCTTGGACTGTGAAGATGTTTTTGTGAGAGCCCAGAGCAGAATAAGGCATTTTTCAAAGAAACATGGACCAAAACTATAGAAAAGTTCAGTACAACCATGTGCTGGGATCTGGGACCCCTTAAAAGACTGAAAAGGTATGATTCAAAGATGGCCCTATTAGGAAGTACCAGATGGGGTTCTGTGTTAGCAGCTGTAATACAAGTTCTTGATTCCCTCTTCTGATCATGGAAATTAAGACTAGGGGCCTAGACAACTGAGGAATACTGTTGTTCTGAAACAGAACAAAAAAGTGATATATTGTAACTTGTGATATATTAGGGGATTGTGAAATCAGTGTTGGGCTTCTGATCAGAATTGGCAACATTTAGGTTGTTTCAGTGTGAGAACTGGCTCATTATGGGTTAGAATGAAGTTTGAAAACATTTTTTAAAGAGAAGCTAAGGTATGCTTGGCAGATGGCATATCAGGCTTTTGTGAATTTGGGATATAGTGTGTAATATAACACCTATGTGTGAAAATAATTATATTAGAAGCTATTTGTTCCTGTGAATTTAAGGGTAGAAAACATTTCATTGTTAATGTTTAGGGTCCCCATGCATTCAGTTAAAAATTACAATGTAAACAAAAGAAACTAAACCCAAACCAAATTTGATCAAGCTGGGATAATAAAATTTTATTAGTATTAAAAGATGCAAATTGATGCTCTTTAGAACATCTTAGAGGAGGTGCTCTTGACCTGGAGTCCCTATGGCTTGGGGGTGGGGGGCTCTTCTCATTAAAAATCAAATCTCATACTGTGATTTGAGAGGGGATGGGGCAAAAGGTTGAAATCCACTGCTAGGTGAGTGCTCCTCTCTCCCACTTCGATGTGTATTAGGACTTACAAAAATAGATTCTGATTCAGTAGGTGGAACAGGACACCTGAGAATTTAAATTTCTAACAAACTGTCGGGTGATGCCAGTTACAGACTATCAGATTGGCCAAAAAGTCTATTTGGTTCTTTTCTGTAAAATAAGACACATTTTTTATTTTCACCAATAACTTTATTGATTTGGATATTTTAAGTATGTTGGCTACTATCTCCCTCATGGTAGAACATTGATTGTTCTCAATGTCTTAATTTGATTGCTATCAACTTCAACTGATCTACCCAATCATGGAGCATTGTCCAAGGAGAAATCTCCAGCACAAAACTTTGCAAACCACTCTTGACATGTTTGATCAGTCGTAGCCCCTTCTCCATACACTGCACAAATCTTTTTTTGCATTTCAGTTGAGTTTTTATCTTTCTTGAAATAATAAAGCATAATTGTGCCAAAGATGTTGCATATTTTATTTTATTCCACCTTCAATATAAAATGGCTGCACAAAAATTCACCACTTTTGATGTTTTCTTTAAATGCACACTGATACGACAGCTGTTCACAATGCAATCTAACAAAATTGTTATGCACATAGTTACAGACAGCTAAACGCTTAGTAGAGCCATCTTACGGAAGAAAAAAAAACTTTTGGCCAACCCAATAACTTTGAATAGGTGGTGAAACCATGTTGACAAAGTATTCTTAGGTTTATAATACGCAAAGGTAAATATTTAATAAAGATGTTTTGAAAGCATAGGTACTTTAGAGAAGTTATATTGTTAACATGAATTAGGTATCTAATACAGGATAGGCTGGATACTTCATCTCATCAAATCTGTTCAAAGTAGTTGGTTAAGTAACCTTCACTGAACATGGTTCTCTGCATTTACCTCATAGGGTTGTTGAAATTATTTTTTTCCAGATGAGGAAATTAAGGCAGAGAGATAACTGCCCAAATTTACAAAGCTCTGGTGAGTAGCAGAACTAAGTCTTCCATCCAGTACTGAGTCTAATAACTTGTTTTTGAATATCACTATAGTAATAACAGCATCTGCTAATACTGCTCAGGTAAAAGAGAGCTGGAACTTACACTTAATCCAGACTGCCCAATCAAACCAAGTTAGTCTTACAAAACTAAAATAACATTTCTTTTATTACTGTATTCCAGGTCATCAATATCTGTTTTTACCACCAAATCGTTACATTTTCCATGGTGCTGAGGTTTATTCAGACTCTGAAGATGACGTCTTATCCTCTAGTTCTTGTGGCAGTAATAGTGATAGTGGAACATGCCAGAGTCCAAGTTTAGAAGAACCCATGGAGGACGAAAGTGAAATTGAAGAATTTTACAATGGTTTGGAAGATGATGCTGATATTAATGAGAGAGCTGGAGGAAGAGAATTTGGAGCTGATGGAGGTGATCAGGAGGCAGTTAATGATGCCGTATCTATGAAACAGGAAGCAACAGACATTAACTATCAGTCAAACAAATCATAAGGTAGTAGTTGTCCAGGTACAGGAATTGTTCCACCAGCATTAGGAACTTAGCATGTCAAAAGGAATGTTTACTTGTGAACACAATAGAACAAAGGAAACCAGAAAGGTGTGATATTTATAGACTAGTAAAATAGATTGTTTTTTCCTAAGGGTAATTTTTAACTTCCTTATTTCTGTACTTGTACACTCAACACTAAATTTTTTTTTTTTTTTTTTTAAAGAAAGGTACTATGTATCTTGAATCTGCTCTTGGTCAGGATTTTCTTTTGAAGGTTCATTTGTATGATACACCCATATGTATATATAATTTTGTTTATACATTTTGCTTAGTTTCAACATTTTAAAGTTTTCAAAAAGCCATTGGAATGTTAAATTAATGTAAAGGGAACAGCTTATCTAGACCAAAGAATGGTATTTTCACATTTTTCTTTGTAACATTGAATGGTTTGAAATTCTCAAATCTCTGTTCTGCTAAACTTTTGATTATTAGCACAATTACCTATTTTTAAACACTGGCATTTTCCAAAACTTGTGGCAGCTAACTTTTAAAAAAATCTCATGACATGCAATGTGAGTAGAAGGAAGTCAACAATATGCGGGAGAGCACTCAGTTGTCTTTGTTTTTTAAAGTAAGACTTGGTGCTAAGAGTTTCAGGAATACTGTATTGTTCAAGTGAAGATGGCTTTTGTACTTCCTGTGGACATGTAGAAATGTCTATATTGGCTCATAAAACCAACCTGTAAAACAAATAAATGCTTTGGAAACGTTTCAATTGCTTTAGAAACAATAGTGCCTGCCTGAGTCCCCTTAGTTTTGAGAATTTTTGCCATTGTTATTTAAATACCTATCACTGTGGTAGAGCTTACATTGATCCTTTTCCACAAGTATTAAACTGCCAAGATGTGAATATGCAAAAGTCTTTATGATCTATAATAATGGTACTTTGGGGAGAGTGTAATATTATGGACTGTTATTTTCTCCACGGATGAGGAGAGTGACAGGTCCTGGAGTATGGTTCCAAAGTAGTATGTAACTCAGCCAGTAAGTACATGTCTCCTGTTGGGAGTATTTGGTGCAATAAACACCAAACTGCTAGCCTAGTTTATGGAGATAGATAAACATGACATAACTTGTAATAGCAGAGTAGTTAATGAATGAAATTAGTTCCTATTTGTGTCTTTATTTAAAAGCTTAGCTTGCCTTAATACTAGAGATCAACTTTCTCAGCTGCAGAAGCTTCTAGCCTTTCAAAGAAGTTCATACTTTATAAAATTGCACACTAAACATTTATTTTGCAGACTTTTCCCAACATTACTCCCAAATGATAAAGTATATTCTTATGTTGCTTTGGTATTTATTACAATTTTTAAAAATTAAAGACTTTGAAAATACAGCTGTTCTTTAAGCATAAAATCCAGCTAGGACCATTACTGCCAGAGGAAAAAATTTTCTTGAATGGCCACATCCCTACCTATTTGTCTCAACCTGAATTTGGCTTCACTAAAGAATGCAGTATATTTAGTTTTTCATTTGCATGATGTGTTTGTGCTATAGATACAATATTTTAAATTGAAAAATTTGTTTTAAATTATTTTTACAGTGAAGACTGTTTTCAGCTCTTTTTATATTGTACATAGTCTTTTATGTAATCTACTGGCATATGTTTTGTAGACTGTTTAATGACTGGGTATCTTCCTCCAACTTTTGAAATACAAAACCAGTGTTTTATACTTGTACACTGTTTTAAAGTCTATTAAAATTGTCATTTGACCTTTTTCCCATTAACTTACATTTTTTAAGTTATAAAATTTTAAAATCTTCCAGAGTTTGTACAGCTTTGAGGGCTATATTACTATTCATAGTAAATCTCTTCATTCAATTTATAACCATCTAACCAGAATGGTACTTAAGCAAACACTGATAGTGCTGGGTTGCAGCAATTGGTACATCACCAAACGTTTCAAAATTGTATTTCAGCCATTCTAGGTTGGGGGCTGTAATAAATAAAAATGTGGAGAAAAGGCAGGGCCTAAGATATATAATGACTTGGGGGTGGGCAGCAAGGAATGGTGCAAATGTAGTGAATTCAGAGCCCATGTTATAAAAGCATCCAGATTTTATGTGAAATTAGTCTCCTGGTGCTAGATCTTCCAAATCTTCATGCAAGAAGGAATGGACAAAAAAAAAAAAAAAAGACTACAAACCATATTGGGTATGACCTGGATACCTAGTTAGTCCATTCAAATTCTTCAAAGTACAACTACTCAAGAGGCCAGAATAGGAACACACCCCTTAAAAAGTAAATGTAATAAACTTTGACTGCCTTCCTTCCCCCCACAAACTTTTGAAGCAAATTAAAGTATTCTGCCCTGCTATATCCTGCTTACACTAGAAAAATTACCTGCAAAATACCGACCTCATGTTATAAGTGTTCCTTCCTTCAATCAGTGTTGTTTTACATCATCTACCTGTTAAGCATTATTTGGTTATTTATTTGAAACAAGGCTCAACTCCTAGACTTGTCATTTAAAAGAGGAGTGTGGTAAAAGCACACCAAAATCTCTCCACTCAGAAATAAATTAAATCTAAGCCTTAAACTCAAGCTAATATGCTAGCAGAAATATGGAACAGCTCTCAATGGGGAACTTCAAAGTATATATAACCTACCAAGCATCACCTTGAAAGAGAAAGACCTAATTGGCATAAGGTGGGGGTTGTGCACAGTACTAAAATAACCTCAGGTGATTCAGAGGTATAGCCAAGGGTTGGGAAAGGAATAGGGAAGTTACCATGGTATATCAGGAAGGTCAAACTTACATAAAACAGACTCCATTCCCAAATTATCTCTAGAAATAGTTCATTAATCACCACTGGCAAGAGCAAGTGGCTACTGAAATATGGTGAATTCTTTAGCAAAAGGAGAAAACTACCATGAGTTTGGGTGGCCAAAGTGCAGAAGCTGGGGAGAAGAGACTGAGAACAGGAACACTTTTTTCTCTTGCTTTCAGAGGGCTCACTGTATGCGCTTCAGGGCGAGACTACCCTACGCATAATATACAGGGTCTGACACAAGTAACATCCCCCTTTTTTATTACAAAATCATAAGCATGTAATTCTGTAGTGGCACCATACAACATTTTTAATGAAATGTTCAAATTAAAACTATAGATTATTACACCCATATCATTACCCTGCCAACCACACTCAGGCAGGTGTTACTTCTGCTGGACCCTATACTTTGATTTAGGGCTTTTTGTTAAACTAAATACAATGAAATCATGTCAGGAAGGCCAAAAAGTTGTTAGTAGAAATGAACCCCATGAATAGTGCTTTATGAGTGGACCCTATGGGAAGGCTGGTACTCTGTTTAAAAACCTGCATCATGGTTTTATTTCATGCCAATTTAAAGCCATGTCTTGGTTCTACTGCTTTCTCAAGTTTCAACAATGGCTGTTGGTTAACCAACTCTATAATCACCATTCTTAAAATTTAGTGTGAACTATTTGCCTACTTTCTACACTGGCCTACAAAGCTCAAGGTATTTTGTAGCTTTAAAATGCAAATTGGCATTTGAAAAATTATCAGTGATTTTAATTTTCTACCACTAATTTCCTTGTTAATATTGTGTGTCTGCAGCAACAGAGGGAGGAAAAAGAGTATCAGACTTACCGAATTAAATCTTGTCCTGCTGAGTTTCCAGATAAGATGCCAGGTCCTTATTAAAATATTTGTTCAGTGTACTCCATCTGTATTGATCCAAAGTGACTGCTAATTCACATACCAGCTTCACAGCATGATGAGGTTACTAAAGAACAAAATAGCACCTGGCACACACATACATGTTTTTTGATGTGAACAATCACTACCGTCAAGGAAAGGATGCACAGGGAAATGGCATTAATATGAGGTACATGGAGTAATTTCCATAGGGAAGAATGCCATTTTGAGGAAAATTACCTTAGGTGAAAATACTGTTTTAGAGCCATCTATATAAAAAGACACAGCTCATCAGTAGAAGTTTTTAGGGTAGACTACTAAAAAGTACAGGTCCACAATCTCTTCTCCAAAAACCCTGGGCTCATTTACATTTTGGCATTATGAATGTTAAAAAATCTTTTAAATCACATATATTATGGAGCACCTCATAAACGTCTGAGGCAGCATTTAAATCAAAGACAAGTTATCACATTAATAGTGCCATGATAAACTGTACAAACAATCCCCTTTAGTCCCATTTAATACCATAAATAACTGCAACAATTCAGACCAGGTTTTGCTATAAAATGAGACACGCACATTTTTTTCAAGAGTTGTTTTAGATTTTGGAATTATAGCTACAAGACCTGGGACCTCTATAAAGTAGACAAATTTGTATGGGGATGGAAACAATCCAAAATTTCAGAGACCTTCCCTGAGACATTACTCTTAAAGAATTGTGAATCTTGTATGAGAACCACTGGAAATTTAAATATTAAACCAATAAATCTTTATTATTTGAACAGTTTTCACAGCATATTTTTATAAATTTAAAAAATAAATATTTGCATTATAGCAGAAAGTCACATGTGTTGCATCAACTGTTACAATTTAATGACAGGAGATAACTAAGCATCAGCACCATAAAATTGCTAAGATTTGTTTCTTAAAAATTCAAGGAAAGAGTTCTAAAGCACTGAAAATTCTGACTACCTACTAGTCTGCAGCATCAATAGTTTTGAAACCTATAAGCCAGTGATTGGTTGTCACAGTAGCCAATGTTTCTATTGCTGGCAATTGTAGGACAAAGTTCTTCCATTACTAAGTATTAGGCTTTCTGATAATCTCCCATCTATCACAACAGGAAAGAACTACAAGTTATTTAGATAACTATTATCCATAATTTAGGTTTGCACAAGGACATTTATTCTAGCAAAAAAGCAAAGATTGTTTTTACCATGCTAATTTTTTTGCTTTTAAAGTTCTTAGAATAAGATTTAAATCATAATTTTTAACCCTTAAAAGTCAGTTCAGTTCAATTACAACCATAGAAACTGTACTGGTATCAGAACATAACTATTTTATTACAAAACTTAACATTATTTACAAAATGAAAAAATAATCAAATGACTATTGCAGGCCAAGGTTAACGGTTTTTCACCCAGTGATTGAAGAAAACTCAAGCAACATTTCCATGCACTCATACATTAGATCATTTGTGAAATACGCAAACTCTTAAAATTCATGTTAGTAAAACTTCAATGTATTCACAATACTTGAATGTTTATTGGTAGATGGCAAAAAAAATCCATGGTTCTGTACAGTAAGTTTAATATTAACACAATTTGTACTTTTCCTTTAATATTTCTTGGCTTTCATGAATAGTTATAGCATTGAACATTTTGCAAGAAAGAATTAAAATAGTGCCGCCCTCTGTCACCTCACTGAATTCATTCCCCACAAGAAAAACACAACTAGTTTAATGCTTTTGCAGTAAACTCAACAGTTATAACGCCAAAGTTATATTAAACTGAAGCCTTCATTGTGATCAATAGCTTGGATCAGTTTAGAGCGTAGAGTTTCTTTTTCTGTATATTTTGGAAGATCCAGAAGATTAAAACAGGTATGTGAAACTGGGAGATATTCCTCACCACCTCCTGTTGACTGGATGACTAGTTTTAGACTCTTCATACCAAGAATAGGAATGCGATCACTACCTGTCAAAAATACTGCCAAGAAAAAAAAATTTCAGCCAACCACTTTTATTAAAAAAAATATATATATACATGTATGTATGTTATTTTCAATGGTCACTATAGCAAAGCTTTCCACTGATATTTGCTCTAATGTGGAACCCTACCTCTAGAATTTGAACATAATTTTGTGACATACCCACACAATATTTTTTTTAAAAGATGTTTAATAAATGTTTGATGAATGAATGACTACTGTTCCTGACAAAAAATGTTTCGGAAGCTCTTTTGGGAATAGCTGTTTAGAACTAGTTTAAAAATCAAATACAAAATGCAGTCTGGGTTATGATTTTCTATTTGTTTTGACAAGTTATTTTTTAAAAAATTTTATTTTTAGAGAGAAGGGAAGGAAGGGAGAGAGACATTGATCAGTTTCCTCTTGCATGCCCCCAACCAAGAGCCTGGCCTGCAACCCAGGTGTGTGCTCTGACAGGGAAGAGAATCTTCAACCCTTCAAGTTCACAGGCCAGCACTCAATCCTATGAGCCACACCAGCTAGGGAGACAAGTCATTTTTAGACAAACATTTGTAACTGGCAGTCAGAACTCGTAACACTTAAGAATGACTTGTCATCCTTAGAATATGCAAAGTAATTTAGCCAAGATTCTCATTTCAGTTATCAAGAAAAGATTGACAAAAATATTCCTGCCAATAGCAGGAGTATCAAAGGGCATGCCAATGATTTAGATACATGAATTGTGACAGCTTTATTTAAAAACGTGAAATTTTAATTGGTATAGAGATTTTAATAGATTACAAAAACACAGACTGTTATAAATAAGAGAACCAAGTCCTGCAAATGTTCCATTTTCTACAGAAATTCCCAAATTTTTGGTGCAGAAGCAAAGAGAAAAGGAATGGAAACTCAACAAAGAAAGATCTTTTTCTAAAAGGAATAATTCCAACCCTAGTATATTATCAGTATTACAGTTTTCATTAGAAAGAACAATTCTATTCTGAAGGCAAAATAAAACACAATAAACAAGACCTTGGAATAATACTATAAAAAATAACCTTACTCACCAAAGTGAATCAATCTCCTATGGGACCAACTTAATAACTGCACTCTCACAAAACAGAATAGTTAGAAATACTTACACAGAAATTGTTTTTTCTTTTCCAATGGCAATTCATGAAATACTTCCCAAAATATTTTTATTGTAGGATGTTCTGCCCAATACTCCCCTTTGTATTCTGTATTCTAAAAGAAATACATTTTTATTAATATTGAGAGAATATTAGTTTTGAATCTGAAAAACTGGCTTCACTTCCTTAGCATATAAACATTGTCCAATTGTTTGAGCTCTTCCAATTCAGTTGATTACCTTTATTTCCTGGGCATTTTGTAATTGGGAACTATTAGTTCCAGGGGAAAGAGAAGAAAATATTGGGTTGACCAAAAAGTCCATTTATTTTTTTCTGTAAAATGAAACATTTTTCATTTTCACCAATAACTTTATTGATTTGAATATTTTGAGTATATTGGTTATCTCCCTCAGCTGACTGCTCTCAATCAATGTCTCGATTTGATCGCAATCAACCTCAACTGGTCTACCCAACCATGGAGCATCGTACAAGGAGAAATCTCCAGCATAAAACTTTGCAAACCACTCTTGACACGTTCAATCAGTCACAGCACCTTTTCCATACAATGCACAAACCTTTTTTTCAGTTGTATTTTTACCTTTCTAGAATCAATAAAGCATAACATGCCAAAAATGTTGAGCATTTTCTTCCATCTTCAATATTAAGTAAGATGGCCACACAGGGTGTAGGCTAGGGGTGTCAAACTCACTTTCACTGGGGGCCACATCAACCTTGTGGTTGCCTTTAATGGGCTGAATGAAATTTCAATTCCTTAACAGTAGTTACATTTATACAGTCCTAAAATTATTTCGGCCCTTTGAAGACAACCATGAGGCTGATGTGGTCCCCCAGTGAAAATGCATTTGACACCCCTGGTGTAGGCAGACATGGCTCACCTCTACACACAACCACATCAAAATTACATCTAAAATACAGAACCATCATCACTCAGGAATGTCAGAAATTGGGTTGAATGGAAATCTGACAACTACGGAATTAAAAAAAACCATATGCATCCAGAATGGAAGAAGGGGTGCAGGCAAGGTATGGGCTGATCCCACACCCATTGTGGGTAAAAATTCGGGAGGGATATCTCAGGAGTGAGGAGTCCCAGACCCACACCAGGTCCCCCCAGCCCAGGATTCCAGTGCAAGGTAAGTCCCCAGAACTTCTGTCTGCAAAAACCAGCAGGGATTGAGTCAGGGGAAGAAACTTCTGGAGTCCCAAGCAGTTCCTCTTAAAGAACCCACACACAGACTCCCTACTCAGACTCAACTTCCTCTGAGCTCCAGTGCTGGGGTAGCAGCTTGAAAGGTACCAGTGATATACTGAGAGAGACTGAAGTGTCTGGCATCAAGGTGAGCAAAAACCCTTGCATTATTCCTTTGCCAAACCCTCCCCCCAACTCAGGGGCAAGCTGGTGCCATATCTGAGGCGCCATCAACCTGGCTAACACAATTTGTCCAGCCTTGGAGATCAACAGAGGTTCCACCCCACCCAACTTACAGGTCCACCCAAGCTGCTTCTTCATATGAATGGCTGGTCTTGGCTCCTAAATCCTAACAAACAAGCAACAGCTGGCATCAGTGAGCCCCAGCAGCAGCCAGATTAGATTCACAGCTAGGTCTTGCCTGGGAATCTCCAAGCCAAGCACAAGTAGCAGCCATCTCAGATTGCTATATAGCTCAGCCAGGGTTGAACTTGGCCTGCACACCCCAGGAAACCCCAGGGCAAGCATACCCAGTGGACAGCTACAGACCACAGTGAAGCACCACCACCCTGCTGCCCATGCACAGCTGATCCCACACAGATGAAGGAGGGTGGCAGTCAATGGTCACAGCTAGTCCTTGCAGCTGACTGGCCTGGGTAAATCCTTCTCATTGACCTGCCAACAGCAGCCAAGGCTCACCTACAAGAGGAGAGTGTACTCAGCCCACATGAAGTGCACACCTCAAATACCCAGCTTGGGTGATAGGGGAGGCTGTGCCACTGGATCCTACAAGACACCTATTACACAAGGCCACACTACCAAGACAAGGAGTCAAAGCTGCTCTACCTAATACACAGAAACAAACACAGGGAAGCTGCCAAAATGAAGAGACAAAGAAACATGGCCCAAATCAAAGAACAGATCAGAACTCCAAAAAAAGAGCTAAATAAAAGGGAGATAAGCAATCTATCAGATGCAGAGTTCAACAAACTATAAGGATGCTCAAGGAACTTAGTGAGGACCTCAGCAGCATACAAAAGATCCAGTCAGAAATAAAGGATACACTAATTGAAACAAAGAACAATTTATAGGAAAACAACAGGAGAGTGGATGAAGCTAAGAATCAAATCAATGATTTGGAGCATAAGGAAGCAAAAAACAACCAATCAGAACAAGAAGAAAAAAACAGGATAGTATATACAGCCTCTGGGACAACTTCAAGAGGTCCAACATTCGTGTCATAGGGGCACCAGAAGAAGAGAAAGAGCAAGAAACTGGAAATCGACATACAAGTCCAGGGAGCACAGAGAGACCAAATTATGATGGATACAAAGAGGCCCATTCCAAGACACATCATCATTAAAAGGCCAAAGGTTAAAGATATAGAGAGACTCTTAGAAGCAGCAAGAGAAAAGAAGTTACCGGATGGCTGACAATGGGTAGCAGGGAGAGGGAAGGTGGTGAAGAGGTGAGGGGATTAAGAAGTACAAATAGGTAGTTACAGAATGGCCATGGGGTTGTAAAGTATTGGAAATGGAGTAGCTGAAGAACTTATACACATGACCCATGGACATGAACAATGGTGGGGGGATTTCCGGAGGGAGTAGGAGGCACTGGTTGGAGGTGGGCACTGGGGGGGTGAGGGGGTGTGGAAATCAGGACAAGTGTAATAGCATAATCAATAAAATAGAACTTAAAGAATGGCTACATAAAAATTCACCAATTTTGACAAGATTTTTAAAAATGCACACTGATACCACAGCTGTCACAATACAATCTAACAAAATTGTTTTGCATGAAGTTAAAGACAACTAAGTGCTACTAGAGCTGTCTTACAGAAAAAACAAACCGACTCTGGCCAACCCAATGTGTATGGATCGACAGAAATGTTGTTTCCACCAGTTCAAGGAACATGACAGGATTGTAATATCTCCAAAATAAATAACTAAAAGGAAAAACTAGAATTACACAAGTATTAATGGGTTATTAAAGTTCAATACTGAATTAATTACATGTGATAATTATAAAAATGTCTCTTTTCCTATATTCATGAAGAGTCAAATTCATTACTTTCCTTTCTATCTTCCCCCCAAAAAGCAGTGCTAAGAACACCACTAGTAAATTTTCTGTGGCAGTCAGTTTCCAAGATGGCCCCACAAGATCTTTGCCTCCTGCTACTCATGCCCTGGTGCAGTCCCCTCCCACACTAAATAGGCCTGACCTCTATGATCATTAGGATGTTGCAGACCTGAGAAATAAATGACTTCTGAGGCTAGATGAAGAAAAACTGACTTCAGCCTCTTTTTGATCGCTCACTTCATGGAGACCCAGTTGCCATTTTAAGGATACTCAACTGGCCCTACGGAGAAGTTCGTGGTAAGATCCTGGGCTTTGCTAACAGTAAACTACCTTGAAAGGTGAACGATGGTCATTCGAGCCTTCAGATGGCTAAAGCACCAGTCAGTATCTGGACTACATCTCATGAGAGACCCCTGAGCTAAAACCACCCAGCTAAGCCATTCCTGAATTTCTGGCCACATAAAGTGTGTGAGAAAACAAATGCCCACTGTTTTTTATTTTGTAATTTAAAAAAATTGTTTACTTTTTATTGAGGGTGAGGGAGGAAGAAAGAAAGGGAAACATCGATAGTTTGCTTCTTGTACACACCTTGATGGAGTAGAAGGGGGTGGGGTGTGGTACCAAACCCACAACCCAGGTGTGTACCCTGACTGGGAATTGAAACAGCGACCTTTCACTTTCTGGGACAATGCCCAACCAACTGAGCCTCACTGGTCAGGGCCTCTGTTATTTTTAAGCCACTAAATTTTCAGGTAATTTGCAGCAACTTCTCCTTTAAAAAATATTAGCACTAAGAAAAAAGAGTCATAGGGAGGAGAGAGAGAATTAAGTCTACACTGGGAAGTGTTTTTTAAAAAGTCAAGCCAGAGCTGCTTTAATTTTTACTTCTTAGACAGCAAGTACCTTCAGAAACATCTTTCTTTTCACTTTGTTCATCAGGCTAATTTCTATTTATCCTTTGGGGCTCAAATCAAGCCTGAATCCTTCAAGAAATATTAAATGAATTTTAGTCAAAGTCTGGGGCCCTAGAGAAACTGCAGTGAACTAAGTCCTTACCGTTTGAAAATTACCATCAAGTAAGAGGCTTCCCAGACTTGTGTAGCCCAGCTTAGTTCCTTATATACCATTCCACAAAACTCTATTCCTCTGTATTTATCACAGTTCAACAACTTAATGTTTCATATTCTTATTGGAGGGCAAAACCACACGTCAATCTGAATACTGCTGTTCCCCTAATTTCATGCAAGGTATTAGGCATCCAGCAATGGCTCAAAACCTATTTGCCAATGGGCTTCTTGAATTTTGGTCTCTATTTGTAGCAATGATTATCTCAATGACTGAACTCTTCAAATCCACAAAATATTTGCTAGGAATCTGCAGAAATTTAATTTGGATAAAATGGTCTGAATTACAGAAGTTACTCTATTAACTTCTTTAAATTAAATTCTGTGAGCATGTTAGTGGGGAATAAAAGGAGGATGGCTAAAGTTTTTTTTTTCTTGCCAATCTTAACCCGAGGACATGTATATTGATTTTAGAGAGAGGAAGGGAGAGAGAGAAACATCAAGTGAGAGAGAAACACTGATTGGCTGCCTCCCACACATACCCTAACCAGAGACTGAAACTGCAACCGAGGTTTGGTATTTTGCCATGTATGATACGTACCTTTTTGCCCAAATTTTTGAGGGAAAAAACAAGGATGCACATTACACATGGGTACAGTGATGACATAATCCCATGTATGATACGCACAAAAATGTAGGCACACATTATACATGGCAAAATATGGTGTGTGCCCTGACCGGGGATCAAACCTGCATCCTCTTGGTATACAAGATGATACTCCAACCCAATGACCCAGACCCGGCCAGGGCGAGGATGGTTAAAAATTTCTCCTTTTTTCTTAAACCTCTAGGTGATTCTGGAGAAATGTGTACACAGTCCTGATGAAGACAGAGTATTTGAAGTCACTAAAATTATAATGAATCAGATACACAATGGAAAAAAACTAAGTTTACTGAAATATATTAAAAAATTACTGTCTCACTGAATGAATACTTCCATGAGTTCTATCAGGCAAGGTTTTAAATTGTTACTGAGTGCTAGGCTATGGGAATACAGCAGGGAACAGAGACAAAAAATCCTGTGTTCATGGTGCTTACACTGTAGTGAGGGTAAAGAGTAACAGACAATAGAGACAATTAAGTCAAATTTTAATGAAAAATAAAGCAGGAGAGGGATTGGGGGATGGTGAAAAGGGTGAAGGGGACTGAGAGGTACAAACTGGTACTTACAAAACAGTCATGGGGATGTAAAGCACAGCATAGAGAATACAGTCAATAACTGTACATATCAGGTGGGTACTTGAGAAATTGAGGGAACACTTTGTGAAGTATATGATTATCTAACCAGTATGCTGTATACCTGAAACTAACACAAAATAATACTGAATGTAAACTGTAATTGAAAAATAAAGTGAAATAATAATAAAAAAGCAGGGAAAGGAGACAGAATGTGTGTGCATATGCTACTTTAGGTTAATTATCCAGCGAAGGTCTCTGAGAAGGTACAAAGACATAAAGAGCAAGAACCATTTGGAGTTATCAAGGTGACAAGAATTCCAGATATGTGGAATAGCGAATAGAAAGGCCCCAAGACTGGAATGTTATTGGAGGGTTCTAAACTCATCAAAGAAGCCAACAATGCTAAAGCAGAGTAAGTCAAAGGAAGAATAATAGGAGATGAGACCAAAGGACAATCTGTAGGATCTAAAGTGTAATGAGAGGCCATTATATTGTTTTCATTTCCTGGTGCCTGGAAGTAGGATCCATGTCTACTGGGAATCTCCATAGAGTACAGCTTCCTTCTTTCTTTTAATCAGATCAATTTACCCCCCAAAAGAAATCTTCATTCCTCTTCTGCAGGATTTAAGCCTGGGTACCACCTTTCTGAGTGCCATCCTTAGTTCTACCTGGTCCCCCCAGGTTGTAAAGCCTCTCTATAGAGTTGTCTTTTATTGGGTAGGAGAGAAAACACAAAGGGTCCAATAATTCCTTAAATTAGCTTTAAAGTAATTCTATTGCTTTTAGTCCAACCCCACATCCTTGCCATTACAGCAACATGAAATAACAATTCCTGAACCTTTCTGAGATTCTAGTGTGTGAAACAGGCTGCATCTTGATAACCCTGTCCATCTAGAGGCTTACAATTCAATTTTCTTTCCTCTGGGTCACTCATAAATTCATCCACCTATTTTCCAAAACTACTTTTTCTCCTGTTCACTTTTTAAAAAAATTTTCTTGGTCTTAGTATTTCTATTTCTATTCCTTCATTGTCATTCTAGGGAGATTCTGGGAGTGAGTAAACATAGATGTGTGTTTTCCATTATATCTAACCAGAAGTCCTAAGTTTTTTTAATTAAAAAATTTATTATATGAATTATTACATAGTAAAATTGACTTTTTCTGGGTGTGTATATACTCTTATGACCTTTAAACACATGCATACATTATTCGTGTAACCACCACCACCAACACACAGGATATTAGAAGAGTTCCATCATCCTACAGAACACTCTTGTGTAACCCCCTTGCAGTTACACACTCCTTTCACCCCTAGCTTCTGTTCACCAGTTTTGTCTTTCCAAGAGTGTCATATAAATGGAGCCATACAGTATGGGATCCTTTGAGACTGGCTTCTTTCATTCAGCATAAAGACGCTGAGAGTCATCCCAGCTGCTGCATGTGTCCACAGTGCACTCCTTTTAATTGCTCAGTAGTATTCTACTGTGTGCATATACCACAGGTGGTTAATCCATTCAACTACCGAAGGACATCTGTCTGCACTGTTTCCAGTTTTTGATTTGTTTGAAAGTTTCTAAAAACACAATGTTAGAAAATTGTGGTATAACACACCAAACATAAAGTTTATTCTCCTTACTCTTTTTAAGTGTACAGTTTTGTGGCATTAAGTACATTTACGCTCTTGTGCAACCATCACCACCATCCATGTCTAGACCCCTTTTTATCTTACAAAACTGACTCTGTACCCATTTAAAACAATAACTCCCTATTCCCCTCATTTATAGATTTTCTTTTAAAGATTTCATTTATTTACTTTATTTATGTTTAGACAGAGGGGAAGGGAGGAAGGGAAGAAGAGAAACATCAACGTGTGGTTGCTTCTCACGTGCTCCCCACTGCGGACCTGGCTCACAGCCCAGGCATGTGCCCTGACTGGGAATCGAACCAGTGACCCTTTGGTTCACAGGCCAGTGCTTAATCCACTATGCCATACCAGCCAGGGCTATTTATAGATTTTTGTGTAAACATAACTTAAGATACCTAGGACTGGGACTGGTAGGCCATGTAGTAAGTATATATTTAAGTTTATAAGAAAACTCCAAACTATTCCCAAAGTGGCTATAACATTTTTATTCCCACCAGCAACGTATAAGAGTTCCCAATGTTCTACGTATCTTTGTGTCTTAGTATTTTATTTTTTTCATGTTAGTTATCTTAAAGGTTTTAGCCATTCAGTTTTAGCTGGGGCTCTCTATCCAGCCCCTGTCATAGATGATATTTTTCTATATAAACACCATCAAAACCACAAATATGAAAATGCCATCTAATTCACACACAATTAAAACACACGCATTGTAGAGTAAGAACTGTTTTCCTATAATAGTGACAGTAATAGTGTAAAATGGAAAACAACAAATGAGAAGATAAAAATTCTATCAACAGACATGTTTTCCTTTTGCCTTTCCATTGAAACAACATCACAGATGTGTTTCCCCTTACCTTTTCCAGTTCCTTCCAATCATAATTTGTGTTTCCAATAACCATTGCTTGTAGTTCATTAGGCTGGAAGAGCTGAAGGACTTTTCCTCCACAGACTTTATGAAAGCCCGTATGAAAAGCATCAAATAAGGAAGCCACCGATTTATTGAATATGTAATCCACATAAGCATCAACAAACTCCTGCCTAGAAATGAAAAATCACATATGCAAAGAATATAAAAATCATTTTTAAAGAATACATAACGTAGTCTTATTAAAACTATGAGTAATCCTGTCTTTTTTGATACTTATTCACAAAACTGATTAAGAATGAATAGGGTTCAAAGGGGACAAAGTCTTTAAAGAGAAGTTTATAATTCTTTCTATACAAAAATCTGGTCTATCTATGAGACATGTAGACTTATCAATTATTCACAGGCATTCTTAGGCTATTGTTAAGTGAAACATGTCATTTCCTAATAGAAAGATAATGCAAATGGCTATCAAAATGATTTTAAAAGTCACTAATTATTTACAATTTATATGCATCACTCCCTATGCATCCCTAAAAAGAGCAATCTGTTAAAGGTATTAGGTGATGAAAAACTGAGAGCTTTAGGAGTCAGGCTATTTGACATACTATATGGTCTGTTCTCTTGGTTTTAAGAACTCTGGGAAAAAAACTTATTTTAAAAACTCAACACCAAGGGGCAAAATTAAGCATTCCTTTAGGATAATCATTAGAGATTACAAGCGCAGCTTCTTTTCAAATGTACATATGTGTGTAGATATACATGTGTGTACACACACAGAGTTCTGATGCGTTTTTGCCTTTTGTGATACAAAAGGAAACAGCAAAGAAAAAAAGAAAAGCCCCTTAACCCAGTGATTAGAATTACAATTTTATTTGATTTTGTTCTGTTAGCCACAAATACTTTATGCAGCTATCTGGTCAAATAAGTAGTGAGAACGGGTACTAAAGGATTTCAATATTTTATAGTCTTATCTTCCAAATTAAAAAGAACGATTCTACAAATGGAAATACTGGTAACTTTAGTCATCTACAGATAATTTTCTTAGGAAATTGTAATTCCAAACTAAATTTACAAAGAGAAAAAAGGGTTAAAGGACACCATTGCAAAATATAGAAATATTAGGTTCTGATGAGAAGAAACAATTTTGTAATGCATAATTTCATAATTCACCTAATTAGAAAGTCAAATTTATCTATACCAGTTATGTCTCTTAAGAGCCCCTTAAGCAAAAAAAGGCTAAATTGCTTTATGTGATAACATTTTTGTCTCCAACACTTTCACTATGTAAGTAGGACCAGTAGTACAGGATCAAGATTCTTCCAATCATTTCTAAAGTATATAACCTATGTGAAATAATATTTTTCAGAAACTTAGACAATTAGTCCAACACTAGAGATTTTAAAAAGCAAAAAAAAAAAAAAATCTTTTAAAATCCTAGTTTTTCAAAGCCAGTATTAAAAAAATAGCTAGAAAACCTAATTTTTCACAATATTTTAGAAACAGCTTCATTTTTATCAAAGTAACATATATACACAGTTAAAAATGTCAAACAGTAATAATTCTAACAGCCAACATTTACTGAGCACATACATGTGCTAGGTACTATTCTAAGCATCTTAAAATTACTGCCTCATTTAATCCTCAAAATTACTCTATGCAGTAGGTACCATTTACCATCCCATTTTACAGAAAAGGAGACTAGGGCAAGGAGACATCAGCTACTAAATTAAGGAGCAGAATCAGGATTATAATCATTGGGATGAAATTCCTGGCAATAGTCATTATGCTAGTTTGTCTAAAGAATTAAAACCGAATTCAAGAGAACACAGCAGATCTCCTGTCCTACACCTTTCCATCAGAAATTCCTGTTATTCAAAGGCAACTATTTGTTAACTCTTTCTGCTACTCCTCCTGGTATTTCCCGTCAACCTTCAACAACACAGTTCTATTGTTATTCTTTGACTTTTCAAATTTAAATAATATCTAAGAATTGCATATCTATTGTGAAAAGTGAGGATTTGCCTTTTCTAAAAATATTTTTAAAATTTATTTTTAGACAGAGGGGAAGGGAGGGAGAAAGAGGGAGAGAAACATCAATGTTTGGCTGCCTCTTGTGCGCCCCATACCAGGGGACCTGGCCCACAACCCAGGCATGTGCCCCAACTGGGAATTGAACCAGCATCCCTTTGGTTTGCAGGCCAGCACTCAATCCACTGAGCCACACCAGCTGGGGCAGGATTTACCTTTTATTTAATTGTCCTACTCTCACCTTGCCTACCTCTTATTATAACAATTTTTTGGTTCAATATTCATTATTAACATTTTTATTATAAATATTATTCACAATTAAGCTACAGAGTATTCAGTGGTTACCTTTCTTTTCTTAAACAACTTTTGTTTCCCTTAGTTTGCTACTTCATCCCCAACTTCAACAGAATTGTCAACCTCCTCTGGACTCATTCAAATATATTAGGTAGCATCAACTGCATTTTTCTCCTGGAAACAAAACATCCTGAAGCCCTCCACCCTCTTGTTCTAACCCAGATTGGTACTCCTTCTACATACTGCTGTTCCTGCAGAAGAAATCCTCTTTGCCTCTCTCCTATATTGGATCCTATTTTGGGGTATCCTACGTCTTCCTTTTTCTTGGTTTAATTGCTTGTTTTGGTAGAACACATCCTCCAGTAACTTCCTGAGAAAAATGCATTGGAAGGAAATTCTCTGAGACTCTGCATGTATGAAAATGTTTTTATACATTCACACACTTGATAGTTTCAATATAAAATTCTAAGATAAAAATAATTTTCTCCTAGAATTTTCATCGTCTAGCTCTAGTGTCATTCATTAGTAGCCTGTTATTCTGACTCTAATTTTTTGTATATTGTCAGCTTTATTCCCACCACCTCCAACCCCAGAAGGCTTTTGGGGTCCATTTTTCCCAGAGTTTTAAAATTTCATGTACTTTGCATGGTATGTGTCTTTTCTTCACTTCCATATTTTCAATCTTAAAAGGCACTTCAGGTCTGTGAAAATTTTCAGTACCATTTCTTTGACAAATTGCATTCATTACATTTCTTTTAATTTTTAATAGTATCCATATGGATGCTATCCTTATCATTTTGAGGATCCTGATTTCAGTTTCCTCATCCTGCACTGTTTTTGTTTACTTGAAATTCTTTCTGACTGTTTTGGTCTTTCCTTAAATGCCTAGTGACCTCTGGCTATCCATTCACATTTAAAAGTTAGGAAGAATCCTACTATATATTGTAGAATTCTTCTACATAGGAATATAGGAAAGAACTGTAGACTACCAAACTCCCTGTTTTCAGTTCGGCCACTTGTCCCTGGCTGTGTCTAACAGCCTTGAAACCCACAATACCTTTACTTTAATCTCTCCAGAAGGTAAATTTCCAATCTTCTGCTCAAGCCAGGGAGGGGAAGTTTCCAGGCTATGGATGTGATAAAGGAAATGGGTTTCTAACTGCTAACAGCTAATCTACCTGTTTCCAGCATTCCCCTAAAGCCCATGCATTTTCTAACCTATTTTTTACTCTCAATTCCAGAGTCTTTACATACAATATGACCTGGATGCCTTCTCGGTTCCTCCCAATCCATCTTAGTTACATCTGCCTCTAGTTGGCTAAAGTTAGTTACCACTGTCTTCTAGCTTCCAAAAATGTGTTTGCTGTTTTCTCCTCTTTCTTCTCTTCGTTCTTGTTGCTTATGATCTTTTTAACCCTTTATTAATATCTTGAAGGGATTTCAGGAGCAAAAGGCAAATTACTTCCTCACTAATCATTAATAAAGTTAAGTTTTATCTGAGTAGAAACTTAAGGTTGTGACACATTTCTAAATACAAGGAAAAAAGCTTACTGAATCTTATTACTACTGCTGATGCTGCTACAATTCACTTACCGATTCTGTTTGTTAACAGCTGTGTCTGCACCATTTAGAACCAGCTCTTTCACTTCTGTTGCACCAAAGTTTTCAACTGTGATCTATTTAAATTTTTAAAAAAAGTCAATGTCAGACCCAAAATTTATTAGATTATTTTAATAACCTATTATTATAGTGTACCTTTCCCTCATTAAATATAAGAACTAATAAATTAGGTAAAATTCTGCTACTATTATCTTATTTGAATTCTGTATAAAGTCATATCTACAAATTTTCATCTTCTCTAGTAGTTTGAAATCCTACCAAGACTAATTACAAATTACCAAGTGTTTGGTTACTGAAGAACAGAAAACTGAGTATTTATTGTGCATAAAACTTTAGACCGGTCATCACAGAAGTAAAATATTAAAAGTCTGTTTTCCTTGGAAAAATAATAGAGTTCAAGTGTCAGAATGCACCCAGCTTAGACCAGCTGTGCATTCTTCCCACTGGAAAGCTGCTAGTCCTACACTCCTCCAATCTGTCCTGCCGCCTTCTTGGTCACAGGTGATTTTTCCAGTTATGCCATTAATTTGCTTTATAAAGACAGTTGGTTATTTTGAAACTTTTTATTTCCCTTACTAACTTTCCTAGAGTCTGCTAACTTTCCTATAAATATTACCATTCCACCTGAGCATCTTTTCTCCATTTCCTCTTTTTGGAATATTATCTTCTATTAAAACATTTTTTAGCACTTGCTATTTAAAAAACACTATAATGGGAGTGAGATGATAAAAGATAAATAAATCCCTGCTCTGGAGTTTACTGTCTAGTAAAGGAAAAGAAATGAGATGTGTAAACAACTCATTATAATAAAATAAATGCTATAACACAGACATGAACAAAATGCTATCAGTCCACATAGAAAACCTATTTCTGACTGGAGAAGCATGAAAGATCTTGAGGAAGACACGTCATTTGAAAAGCACCTAGAAGAATGAGTATGGCTGTGAAAAACTGGGAAGGGTGGAATTTCCAACTGAGCACACAGACTGAACAAAAGAAAGATAAGAAAGTCGATATCAAGTTCTGAAAAATGTATGGCGTTAAAAAACAGGAAGATGGGGTATGTGAAAGAAAACTGTGATATGACAAAACTTGGTATGAATGGAAGAATACAATGAAAGTTAGAAAGGCAGATTATAAATGTCTTTGAAGCCCACTCTAAAGCTATTATTCAGCAAGCAATGAAGAGCCACTAAAAATCTCTCGAAAGAAATGGCAGTGGGAATGTTTTAATTATGATAGTGTTTGGATACACTAAGCATTCACAAACTTGGTGATTGATAAATTAGAAATTAAAATGCTTGGAAATCAATGTTTAAGTCAATTGAGATTATTAATAAAGATTCAAAGACAATTTATATGCTTATAAGTGAATTAACTGAAAAGGGAATCAAAATTTCATAGTTACAGAAAGAAAAAGTCCAGGGAAGATTTTTTCTTTCAAATAAACAATTACTGAGATAAATTTATTTTACCTTAAACCTAACTAACTTTCTTAAAATTGCACCATGTGCCAATTCTTAAAAAGATCAAAGAATAAATAAATTTTTCTGAGGGGATACATAATATTTTTGGCAAATTCTGTGAGCAGAATATGGCATCTTTTGTCAGCTTTGACCATAAGATTATAAAGAGGACTGTTTAGGAGGAAAACAAACAAATATGCAAACAAAGTTCTAAAAAAAAAGCCCCAAAGATTTTTCCTTTCCCCAAGAGTCTAATATATAATATTCAAATCATTCCCTTCTAATCCTTGATTTTTTCTTCCTTAATTGTCAATTAGTCTACTTTTGCCAGATCCTGATTTGTCAACAGTTCTGCAAGTGGATCAGTTATTCAACATTCCTTTCACTAAATTAATACAATTCTGCATTTTTACAAGATTTGCAATTTCATTTTCCAAGTAATATTTCAATGTATGTGCATTTCTATTATGTAGGTCAGCCAACAGTCAGAAAGACAAAATGGGCAAAGAAAAATGTTAGTGTGAAGCAGAAAGTGATGTCTGAGTGGAGAATCATCTTTTAAATGGTAAATTCATTAGTGAATATTCTCATGTTACAATAACCTTTGCTTCTCTAAACATTTCTGCAATTGCAGGCTCAAAAATAAACACTTGAATAAAGATGACCCTGTATTTGTAAGGATCTTTAGCATAATGATAAGGCACACAAGGCTTTGAAGTCTCAGAGCTGGGTATAAATACTGTCTCTGACATGTAATGATTGTTTTCACTTTTCTTCACCTGTAAAATAAGGATAATAATACCAATCTCATAGGACTGTTATGAGGATTAAATGAAATAATGCGTGTACCAGGACTAGCATATAGTTAATGCTCAATAAATGTTAGCTAAAGGGTTAAGAATTCATTCCATAAAAATAAAGAAATGCCATAAGGCACAACTGTTAAAATAAAAGGGATGATGAATAATCACGCTACGCAATGGCTTTCCATCTTACCGTAAAATTAAGACAAAATGTTTCCTCGACATTATCTTCTGGATAATCCAGTAACTGTTGCATGCTTCTGCAAAACAAAAAAATGTTCCTTTTAGGCAAAACATTACTGGGTATTTGGACTATTTTGCTTATGAGTAAATACATAATTCTCATTCATTTTGGTAAAATTCTTTTATTAATTTGTACTTTTATATTTGTTTTAGTATGGTAGATGTACAATAGCAAACTTAAAAATATTGAAGGTAAAATAATCATTCTAAGATTTTTATCCCTTCCTCAGTGTACAAAGGCATATTATTATCCACCCATTTTCATCATTTGTCCTTATTTATATACAATTTTGATTCCATTTTATGTAATAAATAAGAAGAAATTTTACATATTCCAGCTAGGCACGAAGACTATCAAAGTCCAAGTAAATCATTTAACTACTCTCAGGGAACACCTTCCTAAATTTAATATCTGATCTTCACAAAGTATTATTAAACCACTAAAAATTTAGCAAATGGTTTTATACCTCTTAAGTTTATCAGTAGAAAATTTTGGATCAAGTAACACATTGGGCTTTCCTTTATTAGAACAGCTTTTATTTTGGAAATTAAAAAAGAACAACAAAATATAATTATTCCTAAAAGGAAAGCTTTCTATACATTCCCTATTTCCTAAACACCACCCTTGCCACTTTTTACAACTAACCTCCCAACATCAGGCATTAGTTCTTTCAAATCATCCAGGGATGGCTTCTTTTTTAGCAGTTTCTTATATAAAGCCAAAGGAAAATGGAGGTCCACAATAGTAAAATTATAAATTGCTAATCCACAGACAACACCAATCAAATGGAATAAATCACTGTCTTCAAATGTCTAAAAATATAAGGAAAAAAAGTAAAGACTTGTTCTCCAAGTTAAAAGAATAAATATTTTTTGATTATTACAAAAATAAATACATGTAATAGTAAATTTGGAAGATACAGAAAAAAGTAATGAGTAACAAGAAAAAAAGTACATTCTCATTCCTATCTCCCTGGGATACATCTGTCAGTATTTTTGTACATCTTCACCCAATGTGCTCTCTAGACAAACTTAAAATCTAGCTGAGATCATACTATGCATATAACTGGCTTTCCCCCCAGAAATATAAACATTTCCATATCATTAAAACATTAAAGTAATAAATATTGACTAAAACTTTTTCTGGCTTAAAAAACATTCAAAATATGGAAAATAAAAAAGCATGAAACAACTCAGAAACATTTAACAATACTTTTATGTATTTTACCTACTGTAAGTTCAGAAAAATAATATTAACAAATATTTAAGGTTTTCTCATTTTTCTACTTACAAGTATTTTCTTACATCACTAAATATTCTTCTAGAACATGATTTTTAATGGTTGTGCATTATATCATACAAAAGTATCACAGTTTGCTAAAGTAGCTATTTTACTGTAACTGGACATTTAGATTATTAAAACACTGAAAACAATATTCATCCCACCTCTCCCCGCATCGTCAGAGAAGTAATATATGGTCACAGAAAAGTCTGCGGGAGTGCCAGTTAAGAGAAAAAAGTTTTTTTACGTAGATCTAGGGCTCCAGATATGGTTCATTTACCATCTAGCCTCAGTGTTTTCAAATACAAAAGTATTAGTTATATCACATGGTGGTTGTGAGGATTAAATGGGATAATGTATATAAAATGCTTTTAGCACAGTTCCAAAAGCACACAGAAAAAGGCTTAATAAATGTTTGTTATTCTAACTAGTAATATTTAAAATAAGACAGGCATCCTTTTTACATATATTTTGGTCCATAGTTTAGAATATTTCATTAGGAGAACTTCACACTGTAAGGAAAAATTACAAAGTGAAGAGGTTTAACATACTTCTAAACTGTTTTCCTTCACACCTGTTCCAATTTATACTGCCATTTGTAGCCCAGGAAAATGCCTATTTTCCTATATTTTCATCTACATATACACACTATAAACACATTTTTTTATCTGAGTTAAAAATGACTTGTTTTAGTATATATTTTTGACTGTTAGAGAAACTGAAAATTAGGGATTTTTGTGTACTTGTGAACTGCCTCTGCATGTACTTGGCCCATTTATCTTTTCTGGTTTTAGTGTTTTCTTATACATCTGTACTTTAATTCTTCATGTTTTAAGGGCATCACCTCATGTCACATTTGTTACATATATCCTGTCATAAGCTTTTTATTTGTTATGCATAAATTTCATATTTTTTACTGTCAAATTAATCTTTCTCCTTTGTGATCTCCAACAGTGCACTTAAGTTCATAAAGTCCTTCTTAAGTAGGGAAGGCTGCCTAATGCGTTACCATCTTTTCCTTTAAAATCCCTTTAAACTAGAATAAAGGAAGAAAAATGGCATAAACCCTTAAGAAAAAAATAAAGGAGAGTTTTTTTGTTTCTAAATCCTCTGTTCATTGGCAGGAGGTGGGGGGGAGAGAGAGATCAATGTGAGAGAGATACATTGATCAGCTGCTTCCCAAACACGCCCAGAACTGGGATCAAACCTGAAATCTTTTTTTTTGGTATATGGGATGACATTCCAATCAACTGAGCCACCTGGCTAGGGCTAGGGGAGGGTTTTAATAGCACCAAAGAGATGTTAATATTTCAAAATATAAAGAAATAGGTAAATGGCTAGTAAGTGATTTGGTAAAGCAGAAAAACTGCAATAGTACCTTGTAAGAAGAAAGCCAATAAAAAACAAGCTAATGGCTACCACAGGCTCAGGAACTGGAAGTAACAATCAATATGTGTAAAGTCAGAGGTAGCCCAGAAAGCTCAGTTGGTAAAACATAAAACTCTGAAAGTCAAAGATATTAGAGTGGGACTGAAAGTAGAAGTTTGGTAGAAAGTCCTTTGCCATTTCTGGAGAAAAGGAACAAAAGTCTGAATCTGAAATAGCTGATGAAAGGGATCAAATAAAGGTCTGTACAGGGACCAATAAGGACCCTGGCTTTTCTTTCCAGTTATTTCAAACACTACTAAACACTGACAGTTAAGGTTACAACTATTCTTGAACATTCACAGGGTAAAAAACTTTACATGCTGACATTTAAGGGTTCCCCCACTTACTTACTCTGAATAATGCCTGTAAATCATTAAGCAGATAACTATAAAGTATCTAGGTAGCTTTCCAGTGCCACACTCTTTAAGGGTGAATAAAAAGCCAAGGATCACAATAAAAAAGACAAAAGAAACCTGAAGGAATAAAAGGTGCTATGGAAAACAAACAAGAAACTGTGTTAAACAAAAAACTGTCCAGTATTCAACAAAAATTTCTTAAGCATGCAAAGAAATAAACTGCCCTTGAGAAAGCCCAGAGATTGGACTCATAAAATGAAGACTTCAAATCAACTATCTTAAGCATGCTCAGAGAGCTAAAGAACCATAAAATAAAATTTAAAAAACCCCAGAAACTAAAGAAAAGCAGGATAACAATGTCTCATCAAGTAGAGAATATCAATAAAAAGATAGAAATTATTAAAAGAAACCAAATAGAGCCCTGGCTGGTGTAGCTCAATGGATTGAGCGCAGGCCTGTGAACCAAAGGATAGCAGTTCGATTCCCAGTCAGGGCACATGCCTGGGTTGCAGGCCAGTTCCCGGCAGAGGATACAGGAGAGGCAACCACACATTGATTAAAAAAGAAAGAAAGAAACCAAATAGAAATTCTGGAGCTGACAAATACAGTATCTGAAATTAAAAATTCACTAGAGGGGTACAACAAAAGGACATTTGAGCAGGCAGAATAAGAAATCAACAAACCTGAACATAGATCAATTCAGATCATATACTTAGAAAAATAAAAGCATGAAGAAATATGAACAGAGCTTAAGAGACCTGTGGGATACCATCAATTGTACCATCGTACCATCACACAAATAGTAGAGTCCCAGGGAGAGAGGAGAGAAAGAGGTAGAAAAATATTTGAGGGAATGGCTGAAAAATCCCCAAATTTAATGAAATACATAAATCTAATATCCAAGAAATGCAACAAACTCCAAACCTGAGAAACTTGAGATCCATACCCAGGCACCTTATAATCAAAGTGTTGAAAGCCAATTATGAAGACAGTATGGAAACCAGCAAAAAAGAAGCAATTCATCACATAGCAGGGTTTCTCAATGAGATTAACAGCTAATTTCTAATCAGAATCCAGGCATATGAAAATGCAGTGGAATTACATATTTAAAGTGCTGAAAGAAAAAAAACTGGCAAGTAAGAATTCTATGTCCAGGAAAATCTTACATAAATAAAACAATGAGGAAGTGCTGCTATTAGACTTTTCCTACAAGAAATGCTAAAATTTGAAAGCTAAAAGGAAAGGATGCCACACAGTATCCCAAAGACATACAAAAAATTAAAGAATTCTGGTAAAGGTAGCTACAAAGGTAAATATAAAAGTTAATGTAGTATTATTGCATTTTTAATTTGTAACTCATTGGTTTAAAAGACAAACATAAACTAATGATAATATAAACCTATATTAATGGGCACACAAGACAGAGCTGTTCTAGGATCAGAGTTTTTATATATTATTGAAGTAAAGTTGATATTAATTCAAACTAGACTTTTAAATTTAAGATGTTAATTGATACCCTCAGAACAACCACTCAGAAAATAACAAATACATACAGAAAAGAAAATGAGGAAATCAAAACAATACATTAGAAAAAATATCAAACACAAAAAAGAGGCAGTAATGGAGGTATTGAAGAACAAAGAAAATATGACATAGAAAACAAATAGCAAATGGCAGAAGTGCTTCCTTATAACTAATGACTTTAAATGTAAATGAATTAAATTCTACAATCAAAAGGCAGAGACTGGGCCCTGGCTCATGTGGCTCAGTGGACTGAGTGCCGGCCTGCAAACCAAAGGGTTGCTGGTTTGATTCCTAGTCAGGGCACATGCCTGAGTTGTAGTTCAGGTACCCAGTAGGGGACATGTGAGAGGCAACCACACATTGATGTTTCTCTCTCTCTCCTCCGTCCATTCCTCTCTCTCTAAAACTAAATAAATAAAATCTTAAAAAGAAAAAGGCACAGAATGGCAAAATGGTTTTACAAAAGGAAACAAACCATGACTCAACTATACATTGTTTATAAGCCTCACCTTGTGACAGATACAACTAGGTTGAAAGTAAAAGTTTGGAAAAAAAACATTCCATGTAAATAATAACCAAAGAGAACTGAGTGAAAAAAAGACTCTAAGTCAAATATTGTCACAAGAAGGAAAAAAAATGACAAATTGATAAAAGTGTCAATTCATCAGGAAGAGGTAACACTTAATACAAATAAATGTAACAATACAGTATCAAAATTTATAAAGCAAAAATGAAGAAAACTGACAAAATTGAAGAAAAACACAGTTCTAAAATAATAGAAAGCTTTAATACATCACTTCCAGTAATAGATACAATCAGAAGATCAATAAGGAAACAAAGGACTTAACACTATAAATCAATTAGACCTAACAACAAGACAGAACACTTTCCAGGACAGATCACATGTAAAGTAACAATAAACCTCAATAAATTTATAAAGACTAAAATCATTAGGCCCTGGCTGGTTAGCTCAGCTGGTTAGACCACCATCCTGATACAATAAGGTTGTGGGTTCAATCCAAGGTCAAGGTACATATAAGAATCAACCAATGAAGGCATAAATAAGTAATAACAACAAATTGGTATCTCTGTCCCCTCTTTCTCTCTCCAAAAAAAAAAAAAGACTTAAATCACTAAAATCATCTTCTTAGACTACAATGAAATGCAATAGAAATCAGTAACAGAAGGAAATATGGAAAATTCACAAAGATGTAGAAATTACACAACACTCTTAAACAAATGGGTCAAAACGGTATTGCAAGGAAAATCAGAAAATACTTACAGACTAAGGAAAATGAAATCACAACACCTGCAAACTTATGGGATGGAGGGAAAGCAGCATGTCTGAAGGAAAATTTATCCAAGGGACCACAAAAAGAAGAGCAAATTAAACCCAAAGGTAGCAGAGGGAGAAAATATAGCTCTCTGTATCTGAGGGTTTTCCATCTAACCACAGATTGAAACACTATTTTTGGTCGGTGACTAAGGATCTGTGGATGTAGAGGGCTAAGCTATATGAATTGGTACACACCACTTTATATAAGGGACTTGAGTGTCCACACATTATGGCATCCACGAAGGTCCTGGAACCGATCTTTCTTGGATACCAGGGGACAACTATAATAAAGATTAAAGTGAAGATAAATGACTGGTGTGACTCAGTGGATTGTGTGCTGGCCGGTGAACTGAAAGGTCACAGGTTCGATTCCCCATCAGGGCACATACATGCCTGGGTTGTGGGCCAGGTCCCCATTTGGGAGCGTGTGAGAGGCAACTCATCAATGTATCTCTCACACATCAATGTTTCTCTCCGTCCCTTCCCCTCTCTCTAAACATAAATAAAACCCAAAATTAAAGTGTAGATAAATGAAATAGAGAATAAAAACAATACACAGAAGCAATTGAACCAAAAACTAATTCTTTTAGAAGAGCAACAAACAATTCTGATTTTTTACTAAAATCAGAATTGGAAGTGGAGACATTACTATCAACCTTCAGAAATAAAAATATTAGAAGAATACCATGAATAATTGCATGCCAACAAAGTAGATAATCTAGATGAAATACACAAATTCCTAGAAACATATAAACTACTAAACAGATGACAGAATTAGAAAAACCAAGAAAGAAAGAAA